>BMAW01015171.1:22540-53692 GCA_019974015.1 Nephila pilipes | reverse complement strand
TGGTAGTACTTCGTTTCAGTTACATTATTGTGTAATCATTCGCATAGAAAAGTTTCCAATATGGCAACTCATGTCTTCTCCACAATAATTTTTCTTAATTCTGGTTCCATTTTTTTAATAGGAATGACTTACAAATTTTCAAATGCATGTTTTGATTTATGAGTATTATAGTTTTAAATACGCTTCCACAAACATCTTTTTAATGAGGGTACTAAGTTAAAAATAACTAACAGTTTTAACTAATATTTCAATAATTTTCTCTAATAAACTTTGCCACCATATAAAAACGTTGGTTTTTATATCGAATTATTTTATTATTTGGGAGTGGTAATTTCTCCACTTTCCGTAAAGGGAGAAAAGCATGTAGGGAAAAGGTTGAGTTTTATTAACGTCGCACTAGACGAAACACGAGGGCTATTGGCGACTTAGTAGGGAAAAGGATTTATTGAGATTTGCAATCAGAAACTTTTTATCTTTGTTTTCTTTTTATAGTGATGTAGTAGAATCCTTCTATTTTAAAATGTCCGAAAAAGAGCTAAGTAACGTTTACTTTCACACAATTGTATCCATTGAATCCGTTTCAAAATTAGCGTTTCTTTCTATTTTCCTATCCACAGGTTACCAACTGTTCAAATTAAGCAATTAACTTTCAATGTTTTCAGTATATTTGTGACATCTGCCTACGTTTATCTTTCTTGTTGAAAGTCAAGAATCTTTAATAATGTCAGCTGTCAAGCGTAAAATGAAATCGATCCATTTTTGTAGTACAATTCTTTTCTTTTTTAATGGCCTCGACTACTGTTGTAAATCCCGCGGCGGCTCTTAAATTCCATGTAATAGTGTGAAACTTTGATAAGATAACCCAGATATTCATATTAGAACAAGGAATATATACATGTATGTCTGTTTAACAAATATATAGCTAATACACAATTACAATATTCTTATAAAGTGTACAAGTATCAAAATTTCTCCAAATTAGAAAATTTTAATTTGTCAATTTAGTATTCTTCCACTGATGAATGCAGCATATATATTTCAATTGATATTAAAACGTGAATAAACCGTACGGGTAAGATTTTTTTTCAGAATCCAAACTCAAATTGTTTATTAAAGACAATCTGAAATCTGTAAAATAATATGTAATCAAAATTTAAAAAAAAAATTCATTGGTTTGGATTGTAATTACCCTTTTCATTACTCTGTATCTCATTAATGAAAAGAAAAATAAAGGAAAAAATTGATTTCATAATGCTTTTACATTTTATTTAATAATATAAATTTTAGTTTGTACCAAAATTACATAACAGAAATCTAAAACACTTTAATTCAATCATACATTAGTAACTTCAAAACACGAAATAAAAATTATTGCACAAAGTATTTGTAATATCATAAGCGCCTTGATTTAATTTCACTAGCTTTGAAATATTATCAACATATAATCCTCGAATCTGACCTCCTATTAAAAGAGAGTAATGTCCTCGATAGTCATTAAAATTCTTAGAATTACAACAAATATATAGTATGTGTGTGTGTGTGTGTGTGTGTGTGTGTGTATACAGTGGCACAAACAATTGAGGATACACCTTACTTTTACTTGATAAATCCAACTTTCAATCAAAATAACACCTTAACCAGAAGTGCAAACGAATTTTTATTCTTAGACATAACAAAAGGTTTAATTAACAGTAAAAATAAAGAAAAATCAACGACAGAATTCTAAAATAAAACTTTTTAGAGGCATTTCAAATAAACATAAGCAGATTTTTACCTCAAAAAATTGAGGCTACACAAATGAAATTTTTGTTTAACTACCACTTGATTTCTTTTTGCTTGCTACTAATAATCTAAGTTTGGGAAATTTTATCCTAAACTTTTTCAACTGTTATTTCTGTCTTTTGAAGTTGGTTATGAGAATATAAAGCTGTAATTTTAAATGGAAAATGGCTCCTCGGAAAGAGACTAGTATTGAAGTAAGAAAATTTATATTAAGGTTATTTAAGAAGGGAAAATCTTATCGTGAAATAGCTGAAATTGTCGGTAGAAGTCACTCATGTGTCCAGAAAATCATTGGGAAATTTAAACGCGATGGATTAATTCAAAATAAGAGTGGAAGAGGAAGGAAAAGTATTCTGAGTGATGTAGCTAAAAGGAAAATTTTAAAAGATATCAAGATTAATCCTAAACTGAGTGCAGTCAAACTAGCTGCAGAAACTTCTCGAATAATCTGCAGAAGTGTAAGTGCTGAAACTGTGAGAAATGTGATTAGACATGCTGGATATAGCAGTCGAGTAGCTAGAAAGAAACCTTTCATAAGCTTACAAAATCAGAAAAAGCGCTTGGAGTTTGCAAAAACTCATCAGTTGAAGACAGAAAACTTTTGGAAGAAAGTTATATTTAGTGATGAAAGTAAATTCAACATTTTTGGAAGCGATGGTCGTCACACCGCTTTGGATCCAAAAAATTTACGTCCTACAGTTAAACATGGTGGTGGCCCCGTCATGGTTTGGGGTTATATGGCTGCAAATGGGGTAGGAAATTTAGTTTTTATAGATGGTATAATGGATCATAAGCTTTATATAGACATACTCCGCAACAATCTTAAAGAAAGTGCACAAAAATTGGGTTTAGATGGAAATTTTATATTTCAGCACGACAACGACCCCAAACACACGGCACGTAATGTCAAAATGTGGTGTCATTTTCATTGTAAACAGCAATTGCACACACCGCCACAGTCCCCTGACATCAATGTCATAGAAAATTTGTGGGCCACACTAGAAACAGCGGTCCAAAAACACCAGATTAGAAACAAAGCCCATTTAAAGCAAGTGTTACAAGAAGAATGGGATAAAATATCTCCAGATACCACTAAAAAATTGGTCGAATCGGTACCAAGACGTTTGGAGGACATTATAAAAGCCAAAGGACATGCAACAAAATTCTGATACTGTCTATGCATGTAATATATCGAAAAAATTTCATTGGTGTATCCTTAATTTTTTGAGGTAAAGATCTGCCTATGTTTACTTCAAATATTTGTGAAACTTTTAATTTTAGATATTTTTTTGTTGATTTTCGTTATTTTTACTGTAAATTAACCCTTTTATTATGTGTAAAAGTAAAAATACGTCTTCTATTCTAGTTAATGTGTTATTTTCATTAAAAGTTGGATTTATCAAGTGAAAGTAAGGTGTATCCTCAATTGTTTGAGCCACTGTATATATATATATATATATATATATATACAAGACAGATTTATTCTTTCTTCAACACATCTTTCTTTGAATTATGCAAGAAATAATAGAGAAAGTTGAATGAAAAATAAAAAAGAGAACTACAATGTTATTTAAAATAAGTGATGATTCGCCCCGATTTTCATCAGCATTTATCTTGTCATTCTCATTATCTCAGCATTTTATCACACCAGTGCAGAATACAGATAATTTCAGTGTCAAAAGGGTTTTCTACTTCACTGGATTTTTTTTTAAAGACAGCAATATGCGTATAATCTTAAAACAATAATTCCAAGGAGGTATTACGACCAAGTATCACAAAATTGATCGATAATATCCTCAATAGCAAAACTTGGAACAAATCACTTCAAGGGCACGAAAAATCATCTGGAAAACACAAGCTAATCAGTTGACATTTGAAGTCCAGACGTTTTACTAAACCTTTTGAAATTTCATTTTGCCCCACACATCTGTTTACCCCCAGAGGAATTTCTCTACAGTCCTGAGGCTCCTGATCTAGCAGTTGCTGTCATTCAGCACTATCCAAGGATACCACGAAAGTGGTATCGAGTCGCCGACCATAAATCACTCCCTGAGCTGGGAAGTTCAATAAGGAAACGAATAGGGATAAAACCTTTTTTAAAGACAGCTGTGAATGAATGTAGTTTTGAGCAAGATATAATTGCGGGCATGCCTAATTTTGAAGAGGCAAGTGATAGAAAATACATTCCCTATGTAGGGCTAGTCTTTTTATTTCTGCCTGTTTCATTCCAATTGAGGACGACATGCGCTGTCTCGGTTATTTGTACTAAAAAGTAAAATAAAAACTTACAGAACGTATAATAGAAAATTAAAAACTTGAATAAAGTCACATCCCGAAGTCACAAAAATATTGTAAGTTACAACAAAAACGAAAGAATAAATAGTATCTTTCATGTGATGGAAATATTTACATTATTTTCATTTAAATTTTCCGCATATTTTGGGATTGCCTTAATTTTTACTAATTCAATGATGGAAACATAACAGAAAATCATAATTTTTTGAAAATTCGTTAATCTTTTATTCAATGTGATATTGAAATTACTAATAATGTATGATAAAATAATAATATCCCAGACAAATAAATAATTTCGACTCTCAAGTATTAAATTGTTTTTTTCTAAACACAAATATCAATAAAAAGAAAAATTTTAAATGAACTAAATCTTATTTTTACTCTGTTCTGATATTCTAATAAACAAACACAAATATATTCCTTTTTTAAAAAAAGCAAATAACGGAAGAAATTTAAAAAATTTTTACAATGCCAATGCGAATGTATTATATTAAAAATGATCACGTTCAATGCTTCAGTTGGATGTACTTTTTCACTCCCGTTTCTCAAGACTTGATGAAAGATAGCCAATCCAATTGCTTAACTTGTATATTTTTTAATAATAATTGTCATCTCACTTTGAATAATTTACTTTATTTCAAGCAATAATAGAATTCGCCTGTGATTTTGCAATTCAGAAAATCGAGCGAGTAAGAATCATTGCGTGTATTTGATTATTTGTTCATAGAATTATAAATTGGTTATTTATTAATGTTGCGCTTTCAGCAACACGAGGGCTAATGGCGACGGACTTCGTAATTATAAGCTTCGGTCAAGTGACGAGGACGACTCCTGCGTTGGCATCCCCCTCTCCAAACTGTCACACCTCGGCAATGGAAGAACTTGGAACCTCGATAGATTTAAAGTGCATGAGCCACACTGCACCACAACGAGTCTAGTGTCTTTGGGACTCAAACCCACAACCTGACAGGCACAATGCCAACTGGAGTTCGCAACCATAAACAGGAAGCTTCCGCGGGCACTGCAGAATCATAAATCCACAAATCCATGAAATATTTCTAAGTATTCCAAGGATACAAGTAAAATATGGCGTATTGTTTTTGATTTTGCAAAAACGAAAAACCTGTTACTTGGTGAAACAAAACAGAATATTATACGTATGATATCAAGCATAGCAATTATTAATTACATTATAACTGCTTTACAAAAACAATATATAGAAACTTCACTTTGTGTGTCTCATGATTAATACAGCAAGCAGCACTGTTTTTTTATCGCCAAATATTCCATTGATGCAACTCAGATTTCAAATATTTAACATATATAAACAGATAAATTTATTTGCAGTCGATATTTTTGGTGGGGGTCAAGGGACCTCCTCCCTTGATTATTATGAGGAATTCAATGTTTCAAGAATATTAATCATACTTAACAACGTTCGCCATTGAATCAACTTGAATGAATGTGGACATCAGATGAAAACCAAAACATTAAACGGTATTTTAAACCAGTTTTTTTTTACATTGTATACCTTACTTTCTACACTGTAAACAGGGAGTAATCGTATTGTTTTAAATATTACCTAATTAAATAATATTATTTCGCACAAGCAATCATAACGGTATTTTTAATTTTTCTTAAAAAAACTTACTGTTTAGCATAAAAATTTATAAAATGTATTATCTACATTCTCTTTATGCTCCCCGGCTCTGTTTGTTGTCGAAAGAATTTTAGCTCCTCCCTTTAATACTAAATCGTCACCAATGTAAATACAAAAAGTATTTATCTTAAATATATCTTGTGCTGAAATATGTTTATTATTTGAACATGTGATAAGAGATAGAAATACAAAAAGTGCACAATTTTATTATTTTTTATTCATATGTACTTTTAGCTTTAAAGTAAAAATAGGTTATAGTAAGTCAAATTAATAATACCTTGACAAACAATTTCTGAACGATAATTTATTTAAAAACACTTTTACTAAAATAGAGTTGATAAAAACAAAATTTACTCAGTTTCCTGTGTGGAACAAATGACATATTTAGATGTTTACAATAAATAAATAATGCAGGGAAAATATTTTAAAAAATTAGCAACTAATGGAAATAAATATATTTTTCGTTAAAAATAACCTTCAAAATAAGAAATTAATATGCAGCTGTAGCATTTTAGAAAGAAAATAAAATATTTCAAAATAAAAATTTGTTTTGAATATGGACATTAAAACTTTAAAACAAGAGAGTACAGTTGAAATTGAATCAGCAGAAATCTTTTTTAAATTAATTAACAACTTTTAATTTAACAGGGGGAAAATGAATTTTCTTCCCCAAAAACTATAAGAATATTTACTTTTATTGAAGTTCCACAAGGACCATTAAAAAAAAATTCGAAAGAAAAGGACAACTTTTTCCTTTCTACGAATCGCAAGTATGCACTAGATTTATTTAACGTTTTCCTTTTTTTTAAAGAGCGCATGCGTCATACGACCCCAAGGCTCTGTCAATCATTTCTAAATCACACCATGTTGCTATAATAACGAATGGTTACCAACTACAAACAACAATCGCCCATGATGAAAACCCAGTTGTAATCAGCGTCATCTATTTGGAAAATGCAGTTTTTATTTATTTATTTATTAGGCGTCCTTCTTACGAGTAAGGTGGTTGAGGACATTAAATCCACTCTTTTACAAAAATAATTGCAGGTGGTTTTATTTTTTTTGTTTAAATATTAAGACAAACAATTTTTAGAATATAGAAAATGCTAAATTGGATTATTTCTGCCTTTAAAATATAAAATTCTCCCTTCACTTGGTTCTAAATAAACGTAATTTTACAAACAAAAAAAAACAAAAAATGTGTGATTTATGTTTTCCTGTATGAGGAAATTTTGCTAGATGAGCAGGAAGCAAAATCATGCCCTCGGAAGTTACAAAAAAAAAGTTATACTAGAGAGAATAATTCCATTTTACATACTTTTAATTGAATTATGCTTTTTTTTAATTGAATTATGCTTTTTCTTTTATCATTCAATACGTCTTCTTCAATGTATTGAAAGAGCGATTAATCAATAACAAAAAAACAAAACAAAACAAAAAGCAGCAATGTATCATATTTTGTAATGACTAGAATTTAGATCCAATTCAAGTCTACCAAAAAAGATGGTTCATGTGGCCTGTCTTAATGAATCATGAAAGAAATATTAATAATGAATAAATTATTTAAAACGATAGTAAAAAGCAAACAAAATAAAAGTATGTTAATGTTTTTTCAAAAAAAAAAAAAAAGATTAGATACATTAAGAAAAAATGAAGTTTATTTCAAACATATTACTAAAACGAATGAAGAAAAGGAGACCAAAAGAAATCTTGTTTTATTTTTCAACTCAATAAAATAAAAATGCAAGAATAAGTCTGAGCACAATTAGGCTGACGTTTGTATTTATATATTAAAAATTATCAGCAAACAGGTTTTATAATTGCAGTTAAATAATTCACAGAATAAACCCCTAAACATAAAAGATCCGTATAACACTATTCTTTTTATAAATTTATACTGTTAAATAAATACAACTTATTCTATACATTGATGTTATTCCGATGTCTCCTTCATGATGCATATTCTTTTAATATTGAATTTCTACTTCAAATCTGTTTAGTTAACAGTATGAACTCTAAAGATAGAGAAATTCATTTTATAACAAGAAGAATAATAGTAAACCACGGGGAAAAATTTATCTACAAAAAATATTCAAGAAATTCTTAAGAAAATTCCTTGTTTGAATGAAGCGAATAATTAAAATTCACCTTTTCAAGAAAAGTGTTATTGCAAAAGTTAAAGTCTAGGTGTCTATCCCGATAGATATCCAGAGAGAAATGCGAATTTATTTCAAGCTATGAAAGTAAATCGAAGTTTATTTTGTCACGAAACATAACAAGCAAGAAACATAACAATCGAAGTTCGAAAAACTATTTGCGTGCTTTGATATCAGTCAAAATTATTTAAGGACTATAATTATCATACTCGAAATTTTCGTTTAATATACTCCATTTCTATAGCGAATATAAGATACATAAAAATTTTGCAAAGAAGCAGTAATAAAATAAACCTTCAAAACAAGAATTTTATGCAACAAATAATATACATACAGTCATTAATAAAATAAAAAAAGAAACGACACACCAAGAAGTTGTCTGATGGAGACAAAAATTGGCGGACAGGAAAATTATGTACAGAATAGAAAATGATCAAAATTGCAGAAAATTTGAATGATTTATTATATAGTTACAAAGTAACGAGCTCAATAAGGTGTAGACACACCTCTAATCTGGATACAAGCTGCCACACGACGTGGCATAGAGTGATAAAGCTCCCTGATGGAATCCTGCGGTTTTCTTGCCAAATTTGCTCCAATTGTTGGGTGAGGTCATCAACATTCCCTGGTAAATGTAGTTGCCTTCCCATCATATCCCAGACATGCTCGATAGGAAAGAGATATGGCTGGCCATGGAAATGTTTGATAAGCTGTAAGACAGGTCTTAGCTACACGTTCCGTATGTGGTCTGGCATTACCTTGCTGAAAAATAAAGCCAGAGTACTGCAAAAGGAATGGTAGCAAAACAGATCTCAGAATGTCGTCGATGTACCGCTGTGCTGTAAGTGTGCCTCTAATGACGACCAAAGGGGTTCGACTATCACGGGAAATGGCATCTCAGTCCATAACTCCTGGTTGAGGATCTGTGTGGCGTACAATAGTGAAAGCAGGATCGGCACGCTGCCCTGGGCGTTTCCAGACAAGTCTTTGATGATCGTCAGGACACAGTTTGAAGCGAGATTCGTCGCTAAACGCTATACGCTCCCAGCTTAATTCCAACCTGATCGAGCCAAGCACCACTGTAATCTGGCTCGACAGTGGGCAGGCGTGAGTGGCAGGTGGCTTAGCTGGCAGTACGAGCTTAGATTTCGCTCTATCAGCCGTCTGTGAATGGTCATGGTGGACACTCGTGTGTGGATCGCACGTCTGATGATTGATAACGATGAATCGGGTGCTGTGACAGCTGATCTGACAATCACTCTGCCCTCCCAATTTGCTGCGGCCCTAGGTCGACCGCTATCATCACGACGCTGAAATCTGCCATTGTCCACCCGTTCTTGCGAGCGTCTTCTAATCGCCGCATCGATTCGACCCATATGACAAGCTCTTCTCCCATTTGCCCAACCTGCCCCTTTCAATCAAATGATACGAAATTTCAAACTCTGACAGTTGCTCGTAATGAGCTCGAATACTGCGGCGAGACATTTTTTTTCAGTCGTTGAAAGGTATCCTAAATCGCAATGCAACAGAAAATTAGACCATCAGATTGAGAATTGCTTCTTATATACGCCTGCTGAGTGAGCAGTTCCGATGCGCTGTAACTCCAGCTATTCATTATGTGAATAATGGAAAAACAATCATTTAGAAATATAACATGAGAAGAGTCCTAATCAACATCATTTGGTACATTTTCCAGTCCTAAACAGAAGACAATTCCACACTTAATTCAGCAAAAAGAATTAAAGAATTTAACCAGAAACCTGAATATTTCCAAACATCAATCGAAAATTGTGCACAGCAGTGAAGTTTCATTATACCGAAACTACTAGAATTTCATTGTACCGAAAGAGACACATGAGCAGTCTCCCGGGTATTTTTCAAATCAATCAATGTTCATAAATACTGATGGTTCAATGGTTGAACTTGGATTTGATCATGTCCCTCAGGAATGGAGGCTATTCATAGACAGTGGCAATAAAAAACCATCAGTACCGATGACACATACAGAGGAAATGAAAGATATGTACGAGAATATGCTTGGTAATGAATAATTATCCCAAAGTGTCAAGAAGAAAAGTAATTCTAAGGTCAATAATAGTGGTAAAGCGGTTTCTTTCTATCATATTTAATTTCTACGTGCCAATATTATAAACATAGAATTGTTTTAATCTACGATAGGTATCCAAACAGCCTATATCTCGCTCTAGAGGTCAGAAGAATAAAATATTAGGACTCAAAAAAAAAAAAAAAAACATTGCGTAGTCAAACTAAATCAGAATCTGAATATATTTCCCATGACCTTATGCATTCTCAAATCATTGATAAGACACGCCGTCTCATTCATTTCCGGTAACCAATAAATAATAATTTCTTACATAATACCCCGGATGAAGGGAATTTCATCATGTAGAGAGCATATGGTTTCATGATCAAGAGAACCTTAATGTAAACAATAATTCAAAAACTCCAAAAAATTCATTATAACTTCAATATAACCAAATAACAATCAAAATCGGGAAGAAAAAAAAGCAAATGCTATCTATCACAAACTATAGAATTCATATCTAAGGGTTCAAAGCTCGTAACTCTATTCGCATACTATCCTTGAAAAATAAATATCGATTTATGCGTGAACAAATTTAGTTCATATTAATATTTAAAAGCTCAAATAATTTAATATTCACATAATATTAATTATTTTGAATAAAGACTTCTTCCCTGAAAGCTAAGTATATTTATAATTTCAAGATTGTTCCGCATTTCTGAATGTCATTCAGCCAGGATGTTATGTTAATAAATTGTTAAGTAACCCCAAAAGGTACTTATCACTCACAAATTCGCGAACTAAACGAAAATTCAAGTAACCATTAGAATGAAACGGTGAAAAAAAAAAAAAAAAAAAAGAGATTTTAAGCTCATCAAAAACGAAACAGAAAAAACTCAAGACAAGTTTTAAAACAATTATACAGAAGAAATTTCAAATTTAATAAATGCCCAAGAAACAATTTAACAAATGAATCAAATATATTTTAAACTAAAAATATATACTATAAAATAATATAAATTCTACTCACTAAACAAAACCAACATTCAAAAATGCATTAAGAATAATGAAATATGAACCAATGAAATATATATGCACAAAAAGTGAAAATCATATATTGAAATATAGCTACTGAAAGAAAAATAAAATAAGGATTAATACTTAAGATCTATCACTTTTCACTTCCAAGCTATGTAGTTATTGTACTGTTCTTATGAGTACTACAGTACTGGTCTAATTTTCCCATCTCTACCAAGAAAGGTTGCAATAATTTTCCCTAACTTCCAAAAATTTCTCGGTAAAAAAATCATCATTAATTAGAGTTATGTCACCTATTTCGAAATTTTTAGCTTTCCCTATACTTTTGGCAGAATGTGAACAAAATTCAACTCCAACACATATCCCTTCAGCCATCTTTTCCAAAACACAACCGTATTATTTTCTCACAATAATTAAATTGTTTTTTTTTAGCATCCCCCTTATAGAGAAGTGGAAATCACAAGGTAATTTTACTGATGGAATACTAAGGATCACTTTCCAAGTCGGTGTCAAAATAAAAGGTTTATTTAGGTCATTATACTCATAAGTCGAGGGTCTGGAATTAATCACTCCCACAATGAATCGATTTCGATAATGGTCGCTTCGAGCTGGTCTCTGGTGAGTGAGGGTGGATTAGCCCAAACCTTTTCTGAGAGCAGTTTTCACATTCCGTCTAAGTCTCCTAAAATCCTCCCCACCATGGGGCTCTCTCAACATTGAACTGCGATTTTATGTTTTGGGAGGCAAAATAGTAACTTCATAATTTTTACTTGTGCCCGCGTTTAATAGTGATTATGGTCGTGGATTCGTAGACGACATTATTTTCATTGGGTCGTGGGTTCGATTCCTGATGCCACTAAATACCAGCAGTGAAGCAGTGTTTACAGGCATCATTTAAATATGGTCGAGGTCCCAAGTCCTTTCAAAGGCGTGATGTGGAAGTTTTCAGAGGGAGGTGACAACTCAGGTATTGTCTTCATTGACCAAGGTTTAAAATCACGTCGTCTGTGCCCAATTGCCCTCGCATTATTTCTTGGAAAGCGACGTTATAAATAATCCTAATACACATAATTATTACTCAATTGTGCATCAGGTAATTATATTTTAATAATAATATTTTTATATCGATTCTCTGCGAATGTCAATTTGTTTACGAATTCTTTAACGAATTCAGAATCATGTTTTCTTTCCTTTTTGTATTATATCCGATCGATTCGATTTCCCACAAAAATTTTAAAATGCTGATTCAAACAATCCTCAACCGAAATGCGAAAACAAGCAGACGATTTATCTGAGGTTATATTCCGCATCGCACGCCAACATAGAACAACAAGCACGCGGAACAACTCCATACCCCTACAAAAGCTGAATTTTCCCGTTACTAATTTACTGATTCATGGTCATGAACTTTGGCTAACATCTTAATTTTGTTCGCAATAAATCGAGAACTCAAGGGTGCGCCCGAAATTGTGTTGAGTGATAAACGCTTCAATTGAAATCCTAAATTATGAAGGCTCTTCAGCTGCCAAGTAACGAAGTCAAAGTCTAAGGGGTCAAGAACCTTTTTTTTTTTTCAAAAGGTAAAGTAATAGTTTCTCCTTTCGTTTTGAATAAAATGCTTCGCTGCTACTTCCAGTATGACAAGCGGCAGCGGTTGCCTAATGGTCATGGTTTCTGATTCGTGACCGGCGGTTTTCGTTGAGTCTTGGTTTCGATCCTTGGCTGCCAAAGACCCGCCTTTTAGCTGGGGCTGATGCATGTTTAATCTGTCGGGGCTCAAAGTCCTGCCGTTGGCGTGGTGTGGAAGTTAGGAGAGGGGGGTGCCAGCTCAGGTGTCGTCCTCGTCACTTGACCGTGGTTCAAAATTACGAGCTCCGTCGCCAATAACCCTCGTGTTGCTTCCAGTGCGACGTTAATTTATACTAGACTAAATCCAGTATGGCAAATGTTCTCTTGCTTCCCAAATTCGAAAGTATTCTGACGCTCATAGTTTTGCTTTTCGGATGACGCTGGATTCTAGAGCATACCAAGTTTGTAAAATAGTCGAATTATTATATTTAGAATGCGATGTGCCTACAATTATCTCGGTCTCTTGTTGCTCGGAATTTGATTAGGGGACATTTTTTGAGCACAATAATTGTATGTGTGAACTCTTCATTTTTCACAATTAACATTCATTTAATAAAATTTAAAACACCTAAAACATCTGCCTTCCCTCTTTGCATTAGCTTTTTTTTTTATCATCAGATAAATTTTTACCTCGCGATCCGTAATTCTAGTTACTTTAGCAAAATATGTAAAGTTTGTATGTTGTATTCAAAAGCAGAAGCCGTGGAAGTGTTATATTTTCCATATATATACGGGTGCAATTGTTTATAATTGTAAGTGGTGTGTTTCTGTTGTCGATAGATTTTCTTGTTATCTTATCAAAATATTCCTCATTTGTTTTTAAATCATTTTCAAATGAAGCGATCTGTTATGGCAGTTTCGATTTAAGAATTCAAAACGTTCTACTGATTTTTATTTATTTGTTTCAAAATTTAAATTATTCCGTCAGAATCAGTATCTTCTATCGAAGAATTCAAAATTGATTCAGTTTACGAAATTAATTTAGTTTTACTTCCGCATTAAGCGGCTTTTTTTATTTTCAATCTTTCATAAGAATACATCGTGTTTCCAAAATTGATTTAAAAAAAACATGCAAAATAATTTCAAAAATTTACCCTTAAGTAGCTGCGAGAATACCTTGTCCATTCTGAAGTCCAGTAACGCGGATTTCACTACCAACTATGTAGTGAATAATAATCCAAAGATATCAAGATAAAAAACAATTCAAAAGTCAATAATGGAGGGAAAGTGGTTCTTTTATATTACATTTTAACTTCTGAATTATATACATAGAACTATTAACAAAATATATTTAAATCTATAGTAGGCATTCAAACATAGAACTATTAACAAAATATATTTGAATCTATAGTAGACATTCAAACATAGAACTATTAACAAAATATATTTGAATCTATAGTAGACATTCAAACAGCCGATACTATCATTATTCTGCTTTAGTGGTCAGAACAAAACATTAGGACCCAACAAAGAAAAAACCACTTTTCACTATCAAATTAAATCAGAATTTAAATATATTCCCATTATCCTTTGCGCTTTCAAACTATTGATGAGTTAAGCCGTCTTATTCATTTATGGTAACCAGATAAATAAATAATTTCTAACAGTCTGTATTTGTAAAAGAAATACAGTGCGCCAGGTACAGCTGACAATAGCTAGAAAATTTAAAAAATCAGCAGTTTTAGCAGACGTCATAGTGCATTTACAAAATATCGTAGTTACGTGTGTCTATGGGACAGTAAAACAATTGACAAACATATACCTAAAGAAAATTATGTTCCGCGACAACATAATGTTAAATATGTCTAATTGAAGGAAATGAGGTATATATATTTGATCTATTTGAAAATTTCATGAAATCCATGACCAAAAATGGAAAATGTTTTGCACACATCGAGAGTCATTTTGCCAAATGTAAGCGCTACTGAACTAAAAGAGAAATATTCGCTGGTCCACAGATAAGGGAACTTTTGAAAGATGAAAATTTCATGAAAAGTTTAAATACCTTACTTGGGAGGCATTTTCTTCAAAGTGGTTCACGAATTTTTGGAGGGAACCGAAAACTATAATGAATTAGTAAAAGGGCTCCTATACAGTTACGAGATACTAGAATACCGAATGTCACTCAAAATACGCTTTCTGGCTTACTATTTAGACTCCCCAAGTTTCTTTGGGGGGGAGGGGAGTCTCACCTTTGTACCTCATTTAGAGTTCTTAAATGAGGTACAAAGGTAACGATTCCACAGGATATTCACGCAATGGAACAAAGATACTAAAGGAAATGGGATCCCAATATGTTGGGTGATTTTTGTTGGATTCTTATAAGAGAGGATGAAACACCGCATAAGAGAAGATTGTGAAGATGCTTCAAACATTCCTTGTTGTGCTTTTATTATCACAGGTAATTAAGAGCCACAGATAACAGCATTTCATTGTTACAATTTCAGATAATTATCATTTTCATTGTTGCAATATCAGAAAATTATCATTTTCATTGTTACAATTTCAGATAATTCCTAGGCCTCCCTAGGAGTGCTCAAATCTATTTCAATCTTCAATAAAAAAAAAAGTTTTATTAAGTCGTAACACATTTCACTATATCTTCGAACCACAACGAAGCATTACACCCTCCCCCTTCATGTTGAATGGAGTTTTGCTTAGGTCAGTTTCCATTTGAGTCATCAGCTGTCTCGTATTGAGTGGCGGATCTCGTTGACACGTGCGTCAGAGCCGGAATATCACTATAGTCGTGATTTATGTGCAGTTGTCTGATTTAGATATACAGAGGCAAGTGTTTTGAGTGGGGGGCATATGCAATCAGTAGTAATAGGATGTGTTGCCATCTAGTGTTCAAGTCCTGAATCACCATTTCGGCGGCCGGTGAATTTCCGACCCCGTAGAGGGGGAGAGAGTTGTTGACCTTGATGCGGCAGCGTTTATTGCTCTATAATCCCCATGCTGGTAGGCTTTTTGTTTACTTCATGTAAAGGGGATGATCAGTTGCTTTTAGAAGGTCGACAAATGCCTTGATCTATCATATATTCGAATTCTTTCTTTGTCTCTTTAAATACTTCAGGTCGAAGTCTTTTAACTTTTGCGTGAACTGGTTGTCCTTTAATTTCAATGAAATGAACGGTGTCATGTTTAATTGTTTGACCGTGAATAGAAGGATTTGTTAGTTCCGGAAATTTTTTAAGAATGTCATGGTAATTAACAGAAACAGTTTTGACATTAATTAGATTATTTTGTTCCAAACTGCTAAGATTTGTTAATGTATCTATAAGTTTACGTTTTCTAAGATCAACTAACAATCCAAATTTTGTTAAAAAATCGGCTCCTGTTATTGGAATGGAAACGTCAGCGGTGATGAAATCCCATTTAAATTTTCTTCTGAGTCCGAAACTTAAATCGATTGATTTAATACCATAAGTTTTAATTCTTGAATTATTTGCAGCAAAAAGTTCTACCATATGAGCATTATTAATTCGTTTATCTTTAGGTGGTGGAATACAAGAAACATCGCTACCAGTGTCAACTAAAAATATCATGTTGGTGCGCGAGTCAAACACATGTAATCGATTAGAATTATTAGCTGTATTCTGCTTCCTGAAATTTGTTTCGGAATAGCAGCAGCATTTAGTTTTCCGAATTGAAATTACATGGTGGAACACATTTACTAGCCTTTTTCTGAAATGTATTATGATAAAAGCAGTATGAAGGATTTTCATTATGTTTAGGAGTGAACGTGCGACTTTTATTCCGTGAGCGATTACGCTGATTGGAAAATGTTTGCTTGTGACGTTCACGGGTTAATCGATCAACTTGAACAGTTAATGCTTCGATTTGCTTCGTTAAAACTGTAAGAGCACCATTAGATTGATTTTTTTTTTTTTTATTTGAGGTCGCACAAACTATTGATTGTGAATCAGGTGAAACTTCACAAATTTTGTCTGCGAGTTGCGCTAATTGGATAAGGCTCTCGGTTGAAGCAGATAAAATCGCTTGAACATTAACTGGTAATCGTTGCATCCACAAATATTTCCGGAAATCTTCCGTGACTTTGTTTAGCGAGAGATCTCGCAATTGTCTGAGTAAGCAACTAGGTTTTTTATCACCAAGATGCAAATCGGAAAGTAATTTTTTAATTTGCTGAGTTTCAGAGTCTTGAAACTCCGAAATTAATCTTTTGTTTAGAGCTACAAATTTATCTGTTGCTGGGGGATTGAGAACAATATATGAGATGTAGACTAGAGTCTCTGAATCGATATTTGCAATTAAGTAGGAGAATTTAGTTTCATCTTCAGTTATTTGTGCTAGCTCAAATGCGGTTTCACAATCCTTGACCCCAAAGGCAATGTCCACTTCCACTTTGACTTCCACACTGATGGGATTCGCACTCCTATTTTGTTTACATTTGAAACTTTCCCTGAGTCAATCATTTTTAACACCAAAAAAAAAGAAACCACACGATATTTACAACAGACTTCCCCGTTCGACGGTGCGGGAGAAGTGGTCAGCGTGGGGGAAAAGGTCAGGGACACGTGATAGACACTCAAAGATCAGTTCAAAAGGGTAATAGATAAAATCGGTACCTTGTCAATGGCGTCCTGCTCAGAGAACTTGCTTCCGTTGGGCTGGAGTCTTTTCTTCTGCAGTTTTGTTTGTGGCTCATAAGGGATATTTGTTGCCTGGCGATACATTTGTGTCGTTTTCATCACTTAGTTGAGGCGTAGAAAAGAAGAAAACGCTGTAGGAAGGCTGAGGGTTGGCTTGAATCAAGGAGCATTTAAAAGTCGTTGACACTGCCTGCGGGAGTCATAAAAATATCCATTTCAGTAGGTTGAATAAATGATCCTAAATCACTGCTGCAGTTGTGCGGTAAGAAGTTCGGCTTTCCAGTTGTGGGAGCAGGTATATAAAAATGTTCAATTATCACTGTAGCTTTGCACAGTGAAAAATATTTGATGAAATGTCCGAGAGTCTTTGTTGCTCTAAGCATCGCAGTTCTTATCTATTACTTGTCCGGATGTAAGGGGGACCACGAACGAACTTGCGAAGTGTGGTCGCCGCATGCTCCGAAATAGACGGTCCTACCAACCAGGCTGAAAAGACATCTCTTCTGGCTGGTTAAGTAAAGCATTTTAACTTCTAACGTTGTTGTAGAAGAGAGTCGACGCACCATTAAGCAACTTATCAAACTTACCATCAATTATAAATCATCAATCGCAGAGAAATCAGGAATCTACTTTTCATGTTTATCAAAACAGGATACAATTCAAGAAAAAATTATCCTTTTTTCTCAAGGAATTTCAACTTCGTTTTATAGTCTATTTGATGAAGACTGACAATTATTTTAACTTTATGAAATTAAATAATGAATGTCATACATGGGGAAATATTTGAAGATAAAATAATAAATTGATTTATGTAATATTTATCACGTTATACATATTAAAAAACAATATATATATATATAAGATAAAAAACGGAAATATTGCACTTAAAGCGATTAAACAACGATGAAATTTACAGTCGTTGTATTATTAGCATCAACTCAGGGATCTACTTCATGTTTGTCAAAACAGGATACAATTCCAGACAAAAATGTCCTTCTTTCTCAAGAGGGTTCAGCTTTTTTTTATAGTCCATCTATCTAAATGCAAATACATCATTTGTATCCCTATCCGTTAAGAAAAACAATAGAACGTGGCATTTTTCGAAAAAAATATGACAGTGTAAAAGATTTCTTTTCCGAAATCTTGCAGATCCGAGACCCAGGGCGCACTTTATCGTGCATCATCATAAAAAAAAAATAACAGGAAATCCCTAGTGATGTTTCTCTTGACTTAACTTCTCTATAGAAAGAGGATACAGTAACGTTTTGAGGCACGAAACACTATGTATAGGGAAAAGAAAAACGCCGCGAAAGCCACATCAAAGGCGATGTTGAGTTTGAGTGTTCCAGTAAAAGCAAAAAAAAAAAAAAAAGGAAGAAAAGAAACACAAAAACAAACCAAATAAATAAAAATCACGAGGGAGAGAATTCCTCTTTTTGGACGGTTTGGAAGACGCGCTAAGCAGGAAAAGTTAGGCTTCGCCCTGAACGTGTTTGGACTTGCCAAACTCGGCTGGGGCAAGAGTAGACATGAATATTTCAAATCTGAACACGAACGGTAAAGAAGTCTAGTTTTCTTTCCCTACGACAGGGAGAGAAACGAGGGAAAATAAAGAAAACGAAGATGGTGGACGGTGAAAAACAAAACAAAAAGAAAAAAAACCACACTACATGTGTTTTCCAACGAAAAGCTGATAAATATTTCAGAATCGAAATACATTTTTACTTTGGTTTCTTTGTCGGTTGCTTTTGAGCAAAAGACAAATTCAGCTAAAAAATGAATTATAGCTCATTTAAAATATCTGAAAGGAAGATAACTATTACCAAGTTCTGCAGTAAGACGCTTCAAAAGTTAACGGTTTGTATTTTTAATGAGAATCAATTTTTTTTTCTTGCTTTCCAAGAGACTTTTCACTATCTTTTTTTTTTTTTTTTTTTAAAAAAAAAAAAAGATTTTGTACGTTTGACTATTTTTTTTAATTGTTCAGAAAATAATATCTAACCTAAATACAGAACAGTTAATATTGAGGGAATACAATTAAAATTAGAGAATTGATTCATGAGACGAAAATTTATTTATATAAAACATTTAAAAATGAGTATTTACGTTAAAATGCAATTATATTCATCCCATCAAACATTATTTTTTTTATTTTCATAGCAAAAGTTTCTTTTTAAATGCTGATTGTTTGCAATGAAAAAGAAAAAAAAGTAATATTAAATTCTGTAAAAAAATTCCCGATTTCGAAAAAGACGAGAGTCTTAAGAATACCTTATTTAGTTCAAAAGTTTTCGTATTGCTTTTAAAAATCCAAATAGCAACTTTCCTCCAGATATTTTTTTATTAAGAAGTAAAAGAAAAATTACTAAGTAGAAACAACAACAAAAGAAAATAAAAGACGAAATGCGTTGGAGACAGGAAACGAAAAGTAGTGCTATGTAGCAAAGAGCTTCTTGATATCGATTTATGATGATTTCAGAGTAGAAAACTTGCAATAAGAGTTCTGTAAATCATACTTTTGCTTATTTTTTCATCATTATAATCGTAAAAAAATAAATAAGCAGTTTGGCGTCAAAAATAAAACTAGTGATTAAGAAATAAAAGTCTCATCTATGTATTATTACTCGGTACATGTTCTCTTCCGTAAAAGTTGTTTTTACAGCCTACGGAAAGTATCGTATTAACAAAGATTTCAGTGTAAGCTACGTATATTGACAATAATTGAAAGATAGTTATCGAATACATGTTTATAATAACAGTTTTCCTTGAACACATTTTGACAATAATTTAAGTAAAAGGAAGTTGATGATTTAAATTATAGCATGTGTATTTACAAGTAGATTTGATTCTTATGAATTTTAGAACTAGAAGACATTTACGTTTCACCAGTACTGTGTACACGAAATCCCCTACAATGGAAAATTTTCTTAAATTTAGAAAAGGGATATGGAAACGATTTAATTTTTTAAAATTTTGACAATTTTTTAAAATTTTGCAATTTTTTAAAATTTTGTTCAAAATAACCAGAGAATAGGATTATATGAGGTAACGTTTTGATAAGATTAAGACTGAATTTCGAATAAGATAAAAATTAGATGTATGAGTAAAATAATGAATTAAATTTTTCGTAAAGTTTTGAAAGGAAGATATATTTGAAGGATTTAGTTTTTATTAACGCCGCACTAGAAGCTATTGACGACGGTTCTCGTAATTTCGAATCTCGGTCAAGTGACGAGGACGACACCCCTCCTCTCCTAATTTCCACACGAAGCTAACGGGAGGACTTTGGACCCCGACAGATTTAATGTGCATCAACCCCGGCTACATGGCGGGTCTTTAGGACCAAGAATCGAACACGCGACTGAACGAAAACTGCCGGCCACGAATCCGAAACCATGACCACTAGGCTACCGCGGCCACATATATTTGAAGGGAAAAAGAGAGAGAGAGAAAAGGGGGGGGGTTATGCTCTAAAGAAGCACTTTACCAAAAGATTTTAAGGTAATACCTGTTTGTATTCAAGATCGAGAAATTATGTCATATTTTGCCATAATATTGTAATTAAACTATAGATTTCAATATTTTGAACATAGCTGTAGTAATTAATTAATTGTCTTTGTATTTCATTGAATAATATATTTTTTGACATATGATTGTCACAAATATCTGCCGACTTATTCAGAGCAAAATTTACAGTTTAATTTCTCAAATCTGTCATTTAATAATTGTAAAAAATGTTTCTTGATGTCAAAATATAATTTTCTTTCCACATTGCTACACTTCTTTGAACAGCTCTACACGCATCATCTGGAACATTTTAAAAAGTGTAAGAACATCTTTTAAATATTTAAAAGAGAATTTGAATTTTAAATTGAGCTCTTTCGATATAACTTTTGCTTAGCCTTTTTTTTTATTTTTTTATCGCCATCTCTTCAAACTCGTTATCTTTGTTACACAACTTTATATATTTTGCAAAATAGATTCTTAATTTTGGTAAGAATATAGATTTCCGCTTTCTTCGTTACAGTCAAAACAATTTAACAGATCAATGGAATACGTAATGCGCATTTTCTACCGTCGTTTCGAGTAACTCGACACTTATTCATTCGATTTTAAGTTTATATTGAAGGGATTCCACATACACACAGAGGATATTTAACCCGAAACTTACACGTGCACGTATTTTATAAGCATAAAATGTTTAAGAAAATGAGTCATGCTTATATTTTATATTTGAAGTACTCTTTAGATTATCCATGAAAATTTGATCTTGAAGCAGCTAAACAACACATTTCATCATATAAACATGGTAGAAAAAATCAAAGCATTTTGAAGACTAAAAACTGGCTAATAACAGCATTTTTACTAAAGTGAAATGATATTTTAACACTTTGAAAAGATTATGCCTTTTAAATGATTAAAAACAAATAAAATTGAAATTAAAATATCACCTCAAGTTAATAACTACATGGCAGAGAGTCAGATTTCATATA
Source organism: Nephila pilipes (assembly GCA_019974015.1). Lineage (NCBI taxonomy): Eukaryota > Metazoa > Arthropoda > Arachnida > Araneae > Nephilidae > Nephila > Nephila pilipes. The sequence goes on along the minus strand of BMAW01015171.1, from coordinate 31,979 downwards.
CAACAGTCTACTTAAATTCTCAAGACAATCATTAATGAAATCTGATCTCCAGCGAGTGGCCTTCTGTCCTTTATATCGAACAAATACAATCAAGTTTCAAATATATCATTTATTTTAAACAACATTCAATTTTAAGCTATATCATCGCTTATTGATATCATAACTTTGAGAGGCCGCGGAAGCCTAGTGGTCATGGCTTCGGATTCGAGGCCGCCGGTTTTCGTTCAGTCGCTTGTTCGATCCTTGGCCACTAAAGACCCGCCGTGTAGCCGGGGCTGATGCACGTTAAATTTGTAGGGGCCCAAAGTCCTCCCGTTGGTGTGGTGTGGAAGTTAGGAGAGGGAGTGTCGTCCTCGTCACTTGACCGAGGTTCAAAATTACGAGGTCCGTCGCAATATCCCTCGTGCCGCTTCTAGTGCGACGTTAATAAAAACTAAACTAATCATAACTTTAAGCAATGATTAAATGGCAACAGTGACATCTATTTGACATTTTACTCTCCAAATTTCTACATCTTGAAATTACCATGCAAAAGATTTGTGTTTCAGGACGTTAGCTGAAATAAGTTTGAACTAATGAAACAACGGCCTTGAAGCTAATAACCTTAGCACGAGGTTATTGTGTCCCTTATAAATTGCAATGTTATATCAGAAGATCACTGAAAATACAAAAATGAAACAAAAACTATTTTTAACTAATTAAATGTCTAAGAAATAGTTTTGGAGAAGTCTTAAGAAACTAACAAACTACTATAATTAAGATTAGATCTCAACATATATACACTCAAGAAGCTTTAACAAATGCAGAAAAGAAAGAACCTTTTTCCGTCAAAGCACAAAATCCGGAATGATAAATGTACTGCATAAAAACATCCCGAAAAGTGTCTGGCCGACAAGTGCTGGGAAGCAAGGCTAAAGGAAAAGAAGGGACAGAAATAACTCTCTCCCAAAAGCCATTTTCTATCGCTTCAGTACCATTCCCTCTGCAGGTAGTAAATTTTCCGCTTCGGTGTCCCGATGGTAGTTTCTTTCGATTCGTCCGAATGGAATCGCGCGAGGCCCGTCCGAAATGGAATTTTTTCCTTCTTCTTTTTTTTCTCCTTCTGACCTTTTTCCTTCTTCTGCTTTTCCATCCTGCAACATTTAATGGTGCGCAGATGTGAAATGCTGCTTCAGACCCCTTCGGTGCTGGTGGATACACTCACACTCCATCCTTCATTCACGCTGGAAGGTCGCAGATAAACGAAAATAAATGTCCTCTGTCAGTAAGCATATTTTGGAAAATGAGTTGGTATTCTTACAACTGCGTCTGTTTGTTCGGGTTATTAGCCTGGATTTTTTTGTGAATGCGGAGTAAATAATCTTAAACAGAAAATAGTTGTCCATCCATAGGTTTTAATAATTTCATTTCACTTATTCAAAAATAATTTAAAAAAGGGCAAATTTCAAGATGCAAGAAAGATAATAATATAAAATATGCATTAAACTAATTACATTTACAAAGATACGAACAGTTTCACATATTTCAAGCATAAAACTGTTCTGTGTTGTTTTTTCATTATTTTTTAATACTGTCCTTAAATATTTCGCCAAGGTATTCGGTTTAGGAGCAGATTATGTTACAAATAAAAATACATAAACGCTTTCCATCAAGGGAGGTCAATTTTTCTTTGAAGAATGTCACTATTTGAACAAAAAGAAATCATGCACGCCACTTCTATCTTTTACAATACACACACACACACACACATATATATATATATAGTGCAGGTGTAATAAATAAAATAAAAGTTCAAATTCAGGCTTTATTGTCAATAAGCATTATAAAAGTTCAGTTAGGTATAAAATAAAAATGAATAACTTGAAACATTTGATCCTAAGTAATTATTAAACAGTCAATTCTTTATTAGTGTGATTTTTTTAATTTATGTATTTTCTTATATTAGGATTAGTTCTTAAAGTGATAAAACAATTTTGTGTTTTAGGTGTATATCAGTTAATCATGAACGATATTTTGATTTAATTATGTTCATAAAAGAAAATATTTGTTCATAAACATATGCTGATCCAATTCTACAATAATATGCGACGGCCAAATCGAGTAAATTTGGAAAATCGATTGTTGGTACACATTTCCAAAATTCTTTGCAATTTTCATCTTACAGTATAGATAAGTTCCTTAGATTAACTTTTTCGTGAAGTATGGTACTGAAGGTCAATAATTTGAATTTGGAGTTGGGGCAGGGATTGTAACAATTAACGTCTTGCAAAGATTTTGAGAAAACATTTGTGAAAGGATCAAAATATTTTTTTTTTATCTCCTTGAAAACCGTCAGTACTGGCACTGAATGAATTTTGCAAAATGGATATTAAATTTTGAAATCTATCAAAATTCAGAGTTTTAAGATTTTTAAAAAATTTCAAGAAGTCTTCGTGTGCCACTGTTAGGACTCCACCGAGCCAAACTGTTTCACGCGTATCGGCTATCTCTGCTTTAAATAGAGAAAAGAATAAAATGTTACAAAGTAAACGCATTGAAATAATTATACTTACAGCAAATAACAGTGCGTTATATATAAAGCGCTATTTTTATACAACTGAATAATAATATGCATTATAAAGGTAGGTTTTGTAAATCATTCAAGGAGTATAACACTGATATTAAAATCTAATTCTTTATCTAATCATTAATCTGTTGAATTATGAGTAATTTTTTTTAGCGTTTGGCTACGTAACACGCGAAAACAGTTAAAATTTATTTACCAGGAAAATGTAAGTATATTTTGATAAATTTCTCTCACGATTTTGTGATAGATCATATGCATTAAAATATTTTACATTTTCTGAAGCTAATTCTTATTACATTTTTTTAATATAAAAATATACACCCCACTTTTTAGCGAATAAAATATATCCGTTTTAATAAGAAATATATTTATTATCTTTTAAATAATTATTTAGTTTTTAACATTTAATTAATGTAAATAGAGGTATATTGTATGTAACCTAAACTTTCTCAAAATCATACTTCAAATTCTTATTATTAAAGGGCAAGGAATGAAATGGAACAGAAAATATATTTTGAAACATGTTACATATTTATTCTTTTAAGAGTAAAATATTTTTGTCGTTTTCCAATTTTTACTTTTATTTTATTGCATTAGAAAATATTACATACTAATTATTATTACCAATAAAAGTCATCAGTAATAATATTTGCTTAAAAGAATAGAGCTAAGATGTTATTGAAATTTTTTTCTTTCTTTATATTTTCTAAAATTTAACTTAAATCTCCCACATATGTATTTTGACTTTGATAAATATGACATAAAGATGAAAATAAATATAAAAGAATTATTGGTGGCATTTCAAACTACACATATCAAAAATACGTAAAATATAAATATTTTTATAAATTACAATTTGAAGAATTAAGACAAAGCTATATATATATATATTCCTTTACTTTTAATTGTAAAATAAGTATTTTCTTGAAAGTAACAAATTTCAGTTTTTGAAACAATTTGTTTTGTTGGTAAGAAGGGAGCGCAAATATATACTACATAATGACAAGAAAATTGCTTAAATTACAAGAAATTTGAAAAAATTATTTCAGGTTATTGAAGTTTAATGTTGAAATATCTTTGTATTTTCTTTATTTCCTTATCCGTGCTGAATTTATAAGAAAAATAGATAAGTTTTGTAAGTTCTATCTTAAGTATTTAAATTACCAATCACTGCCCAAAACTGATTTTAATCGTGCTAAGCCTCTATTGTATTTCCAATTCAGAATCAGTTTATACACATTCTAAGCTTATCTCTACAGGGAATAATTTAAATAATTAACTGTTGAAGAAACCGAAGAAGGGAAACATTTTTCTCATAAAGTTTTAAATAAGTCGTTTTCTTTAGATTCATTTTATATAACAGCAAAAGTGAATCACTCTCCTTATAAAATATGAAACATCGTAACCGTTCAAAAATAGTTATGTTAAAAAAAACATCTGCCACTTCTCTTCTACTCGTTTATAGTTAAACGATAACTTCTAACTGAAGCAGTTATTATATTATGAATAAGCTTATATATTAGTCTAGTATAAATAATGATGCTTCCGATTTGGTATAAAAATGACATATTGACACATTATTTTGATAAAATGTCTAGAGGAAAATATTTTCTCAAGATACGATTTCGTAAGCACGCGTTAAAATTATTTGGGAGAAAAGAAAACAAAATAACGTGAAGTTTTGCTACATTTACGTTTTTCATAAAATGAATTCGAAATGGAATATATTTGATTTTTAAAAAATCAATAGGCCGAGGAGAAATCTAAAAATGTTCTTTTTCGTGTTTCAAATGTAATGAGAATTTTCAAATCAATTGATTCTCTCTCTTTTTTTTCCAATTAATTTGTATCGAAATTTTTTGATTTTTTGAATAATCAAGTGTTACTAATTATATTAATAAAATAAATTATTCCTTATAAAAGTTTTTCAAATATTTTTATAATCAAGATTTTTTTTTGTCAATCTTACTTGTGTTCAAGAGTATTGCGGTATCTTAAGGTTTAAAATAACGTATTTCGCAGAAAGTTTGAGTCCTGGTGTTTTATTAAATATCATTTTATAGAAATAAAAGTACTAGCACTTAATACTAAATTAACCAAATTTTAATGTATTCTGCATGTTGAAATTTTTTTTTTCAATTCATATTCTCCGGTATTTTTACGTGAGTTGAAACAACGAAGTTGTAAATTCTGATGGATCAATATGAATATAAAGTGACTTAAGATCAGGACTTGGAGAGTATTATCCAAACGAAAAAGGACTTATAAAATCATGTAAAGAAATTCAAAAATAATTTATAGATGTTTGAAAATGTTAAAAACATAATATTATGAATACGTTATCTTATATAAGAGCATTAACAGTTCCAATATGGAAGGCTGAAAATTTTCAACTTTATGACAAATCGAAAAGTATTCATGGGAAGTTTCTTTACGTGGATTGATTTTCATTAACACGAAGAGGTTAATAAAGGCAACACGAAGGCAACTGGAGACGGACCACGTAATTTTGAATCTCAATCAAGTGGCGAGGATGACATCTGAGTTAGCACTTCCTTCTCTAAAGTTTCACATCGCTCCAACGGGGAGACTTGGGACCTCGACAGATTTAGAGTGCAACAGCCCCTCTACACGGCAGGTCTTTTGTAGCATCAGGACTCGAAACTACGAGTGGTCGGAAACAACAACATCTGTGAACTTTCGACTATGACCAGTCTGATACTGTGGCCACTCCTTGCAGTAGATTGATTGGTTTTATTAACGTCGTAAGAGAAGCAACCCGAGGGCTATTGGCGACGCATCTCGTAATTTTGGGCCTCGGTCAAGTGATGAAGATGACACCTGAGCTAGCATCCCCTCTTAAAACATCCATACCATGCCAAAGGGAGGACTTTGAACCACTACGGCTTTAACGTGCATCAGTCCCGGCTACACGGTGGGTATTTAGTGGCATCAAGGCTCAAACTTCTGACTCGACGATAATTGCCTGTCGATCATGACCTCTAAGTTACCTCGGCCACGCCTCAAAGTGGAAGACTGATGAGATGAAAAATGATTAACACACATTGTTGATTATATTGTTCATTACTGATAAAAACAATTCTTTGCAGATCCTAAAAATCATTAAAATAACATTACAAAGATGCCTGCTCTCAAAATAAAATAAAAATTACTTGATAACGAAAAATGAATAGAGAATAACAAGAAAACTAATAAATATGCATTGATTTATAAGAGAGTTAATATCAAAGATTATTTCAAAATCTCTCAGCGGGAGGGGGAAACCAATTCCCTCCTATTTTAATTTTAATTTTCTCCATATATTCCGGAAAAATCTTTTCTTTCCGTATTTTTAATCTCTTTATTTAACAGAAACAAATTTTTAAAAATGGACAGATTCAACTCAAACAGTTGACTTATAAAAGTTTTAATTTTTTTTTTCAGCAACAGCGCACGAAGAATTTTCTAGTTTTTAAGATAATAGTTTCGAAAAATAAAAAATTGCCCCCCTTTTTTTTTGTCTTTCCTTATAATCCACCACTTGAGAGTTAAAAGATTCATTAGTTGTTGACGAGATTTATCGTCGAAATTTTAAAATGCGTTCTATTTAACGGTGTCAAAAGTGTATTAATAAAAATAGACACATCTTTCGATCTGAGCCATGATATTCGTGAAGGCAGAGAAAAACACAGAAAAGATTTTAAGAATGTTCAACTTCGAATAAAGTAGATGTATTCGATTACAACTTATAACGATTCAAGTTTATTGTAAAAGATATATCGAAAATAATAGAACCGCTTATAACTGCTAACAAATAATTATTAAATTTTTAATAAAATTGGAGTAAGCATTCTCATATTTATCTCATATTAAAGAAGATACATGCTATTAAAATTGAAATATGCGAATAAAATTACTGTATAATGATGCATACATTATCATTGAGTATTATGATAGGCCTTTTAGAATTTGATGCTTAACCCTCTAAGGGTTATGTGTGCGTGTTATCCTGTGAGGCTGGAGAGCCACCAAAACGCGACAAAACATAAAATTCCGTATGGCCGTGAACTCACCGAAAATGGACCAAATGTGTTTTCACTTCTTTATGTGAGGTTTTAAAGTTTGCTTTGAACGTAAGTTGCCAAATTCTTAACCCCCCCCCTCCTCCTCTTTAAAGGGTTAACATCTTGATAGATAATTTGGGAGGGCTGCGGCGATAAAATGAGTTTTGATAGGATTTTTATGGCTCTTTGGGGAACCCTACTCCTTCACACAAGATTCGCCCACCACGCAACCGATGTAAATGAGCAATCACCTAGTTTCCATTTACAGATAAAGACACCGAACTCAGTAACAAAAATGTCCTCTCCATGGGGTTGTTGACAACCAACCGCGTCTTAAAAATGGAAAGGAAAAGAAGAATTGTGCATTTTTGAAGGTGTTTGTAAAAACAAAGATAAGTATTTTCTCTGTGCTTAGGTAGGAATAGCTTTACACAAAAAAGTAAAACGCTTGGAGGGTTGGAAATTAATAATTACAGTTTCAAATGATGAATGGAATTTAGAATAAATGGTATTTAGAATTTTTAAAACAATCTTAAATTTTTCCAATAAACTTCATGCAGTGTTCAATTGGTAGCCGAAATGTAATCGACATTATAGCGAGAGACTTACGAATCCATCAAACGTTATTACGTGGAATAATTGGATTTGCTACGCTAATCCATGGAAATTTGAAGAATGTGATGCCCAATCATAGATGTGTTTTCTAACGCTTGAGTATGTGATTCAAAAGTATTAAAGTTCTTTTCACTCCCTAATATGATGTAAACATTTAATCCAAACATTATGTAATTTTAGTAGCATTTAAAAAAAGCTATTGCTTTTTTAAAATGTTGAGATTTGTGTTTTTCACCGAGGCATTTTAGAATCACATTAACTTTAATAATGGTAAAATATTATTCAAAAGTAAATCACCTTTTTACAGAAGATTCTTTATTTTTTGAGTTATGAAAAACTTTTACATTACTATACATTTAAGAAGATGTATATCACTCTTTACAGACATTAATATTTAAAACTTTAAACCAAACATTTAGTGAAAGACGATTTTTTAAGAAAACAAAAACAAAGAACACCTTAGATAAATTTTAAATACTCGTACATATGTTAAGCGAGGGAATAAATGATATAAACACATATGCAATAACATAAAAAAATATTTAATACATTATAATAAAATTTGTTAATCATAAGCTGATTCAGGTAAAAAGATAAAATCCTTTAAGTTCTATATAAGAACGAAAAATAAATTAATAAAATGAAGCTATACAGTTTTTTACAAATTCGATTTCATATACCAGAGGGCCTTATTTCAATTTCTAACTTTATAAATTTAATTTTCCATTATTTTTTAAAATATTATTTTTAGTTCATTTCAGTCACTAATAACTGTAATGTAATGCCTAAAATAAGCGGTATGGTTTGAAATTTTATCGAAATGCTAGCTCGCTGTATTTAAAAGAGCCAAATAACAAAAGTACAATTACATACTATGCGACAAACAATTTTTTTGCGTTTGTTTCATTCTATCATGAATAAACATGGCGTTTTTGGCCGTAGAATATTTCACGTATCTGCATGCGCGCGTTCCTATTTTTTTTTTCCGGTTGCTTCCTCTGCAGTGCTACGAAGGCAGATTACGAAAACGGAGACGAAGTTTAGAAAAGGACATTGTTTCGGATGTGAAGAAAATAGAAATACTTGGGGGGAAAGTAAGTTTTCCCTTCCGTTTTATATTAACTTTAAAATATTGATCCTCCCCTAGACTTTCCTTTTTTTTCCCTTTAATTAACTCTCATTATAGCTGTGTGTATCAAACCAGACGTTATACATTAATTAAGATCTTTATATTGTCATTTACTTTGAATTTCTGGGATTAAGCTTTTTCAAGAATAACTTTTTGTGATTATTTGAACTTTTAAGAAGTTTTTGCTTGTCTTTAAAAAAAATTTTAGATGATATTCTTAAGTTATTTAAACTGTTTCAAATAATTTTTTTATGTTTTGTAAGACATTTTCGTGGGTCATTTTTGGAGCTTAGCTTAGATTGTTACTATCAGGAGAGCTGAGGTAAAATTCAATGTACCGGAAAGAAAATATTCGGATGGTCCCATGGTATTAATAATTATAATGAATATGAATTATATTCAAACGTTTTGCATTTAGTAGTAAATACAGTTTAACAATATCCTATCAAGTTTTAACAGCTAAAATGATTGCTATGTAAATTTAATTAGCTATTCTTAGGTATGATAATTTTACTAAAATTTTTGATTTAGTTTAACAATTGAATAGTTTTTTTTTTTTTTTATTCACATAGTGATGTGTATTGACTCTGCAACTTTTATCTTTTGTATTTCGACTGAACTAACTTAATTTTGGTAAAATTATGGATATTGAACTCACATAGTGTAATAATCAATAAAATGAAAATTGTTATCTGGATATGTAAAGTGAAAATATTTAATTTTAATTTAATGTGTATGTCAAGAATCATACATTAGAGTAGTTTAAACGAAATGTGACGCAGATATACAAATTTTACTTTTCTCAGAAGTATTACATGATACATTCAAAAAATAAATATATAAATCAAAGATAAATAAATTTATTTATTTTTGAAAATATATTGATGATTTGAGTGAGTTGTACAGATAAAAAAAAACAATAAAAATGTCCGGTAACTAATTTTTATTTTTCTTATTTCCATCAGTACAAACCAATAATTTTATCCATAAGGATATTTTATATTTATCATCAAATTTTGTGCAAAAAAAAAAAAAAAAAAAAAAAAAAAAAAAATTTAAAAAAAA
>BMAW01015171.1:5438-22440 GCA_019974015.1 Nephila pilipes | reverse complement strand
CAAAAAAAAAAAAAAAAAAAAAAAAAAAAACCGTAAGTTTTCCTCTAAAACATCTTAAAAACATTTAATTCATCGAAATTCTTTTCGTGCGTGTATGCATATAATTTTTAGTTTTAAGTGTTTAGATTTTTGTTTCTTTTTTTTAAATACAAATTAAATAATTTTTCTAAGAAGATGAAAAAAAAAAAAAAAATTAGAAAAATAAATGAAATGACATTCATTTCACTTCATGTTATGTCACTAATCGGTTACTCAAACTAACATTCAGTAAATAAGTAAAAATAATTACATAATTTTATATCCATACTTAAAAACAATTTCAACATGTTTTTATTTTATGAGCTATTTACTTTTTTTTTCAATTCCTCTTTATATTATTTTCATATACATAAATCATTTCTGCATATATGTCACACATAATTAATATTATATGATATCTTAGTAACATCTCATCCTTCTTTAGAACATTTTAAAGAAAATAGTAAAATAAAATTTATTTTTAAACAGAAAATAATCGATATATTTTTAGAATATACTGAACAAAATAATTAATTTTTGCCATTAATAATTAATTAATATATGCTGCAACAAAATTTTTGAAAAAAATCTAATCAAGTCTTATTTCAAGCTAATAAGAGAATTAAAAAATTCCATCCAGAACCGAAATCATCATTTGAATTCTATGGTATGCTTGAAATATGAAAATGGGCCCACAAAAAATGAAATGCTTTTTTCTCCACTCTAACGCAGCTATAATGCAACATTTTCGTTGGCAATGCTCGCCCAATAGCCATTTTTATATTTCGTTTTTTCCCCTTTTACTTCTGTTCCATTCTTTTGTGAAAACCGTTCCAAAGGTGCCTCGGGGGGAAATAGGCATTTACGCATCGGGGCACACGGCTTAATGGAGGGAAAAATTCGCATGTTACTACATCCCCCATTTTTATTTTTATTTTCTCTCCTTTAAATATAACTCCTAAAGCAATTGGGTGCTATGTTTGTACATTAATTCTTTGCTCTGAGTTCTGTTTTTGTTACAATCATTCGCAAGATTATCAACATTAAGATCTAAGAAAAAAATTATAACGTTACGAATTTCTTTTGTTTATATTTATAGATATACTCAATGAATATAATATTCATTGAGTATATCTATAAATATTTTTGCTATTTACATATATGAAGTAACTTGACATTGTAATAGAAAAAATGTATTTATTCTCAATTCAGCCAATAAGGTTATATATATATATATATGCATGTGTGAATTAATGTCTCGATTGGTTCAGTCAGTAACTGCCAAGCCGACCTGTACTTGCATTGTTTTGAAACTGCACATATTAACTAGTGAAGAATTTTTTATGTTTTTTTAAACTCTATCTTCACATAGATGATTAGATTATTTTTGATAAAAATAATGAATTTAAACTAAATACTACATTCTACACATATTACTTTATTAATAAGTAATTTCAACTCAAACAAATTAGAGCTTCTTGATTTAGATTTATATATTATTATTAATAAATTAACTAGCAAAATTTATGATAAAAGAGAGAATTTTAAACTCCAAAAATTAAAATTCATTTTTGGAACAGCAATTTACATGTATGTGTTTAAATGAATATTATGCTCTATTTATTTTTATTCCGTAATAATAATTCAGCCACATATAAAATAGATAGGTTCAATAATTTTATAAAATTCTTTTATAGTTGTTTGGATCATGATCATTCCCCACAACTTTTTTTTAAAAAAAATTATGTACAATATGAATACATGGAACATCTATGAAAATTATCATCTGTTTTCAAATCCACCACATAACAATAAATCCACAAATTCAGCTTGTTAGTAGTGTAGCTTTGAAGATTACAATTATTCTTATTACAAATTGCACTTTTTTTACATACATTTTGGACCATTTTGCTCGTTTATAAACTTTTTCAAAAACAATATTTCACATTACAATCAATTACCAACTGCTAGCATCTGTTTTGACTTTCTTGTAGTTATGGCGTTTAGTTTTTCGAGCATTTAATATCTAGATTTATAAGCACTTAATTTAGTTGAAGACTTTATTTACGTATCTGCTTTTTTGATTCGATCTTCTTTTCTTTGAATTTCTTTACAAGTAATTTTTTACGTAACTTTTATCACTTTTTAATTTTACTACACGGAGAAAAAAGAAATACTCAAAAATTAATACCCGGATATACTCATTTTGAAATGAGTGTGTTTGTACCAGATTTGAACACATATCTTTATCGAATGTAAAACATTACATGTATTCAAAACCAAAAAAAAAAAAAAGGGAAATCAACACTCTCAAAAAATTATTACAGAGATAAGGACTACAAAAGTTCCTTTTATATACAGGCAACGTATTTTAAAAATTGGTGTTCAAAAACAAATATGGTTTGCTTAAATATTTCAATTACCATGTATTATATTTCGTATATACTCACCATATATTTAATTTCGTATTTCCCACGCTACACGCAGAATAACACATGAATATTAAAATGAGTACGTACTACGATTCAGTGTTCCATATATTTTTTTATGTTATTAAAAGCATCCTAATTTCACTGTAATTTGATAGTACTTTTAAAAATATAGTTCTTTATTTATGCTGATAATTTGATTCGGGTGGATCGAAGTTTAGGGTACTTCTTGGCGACTGGGAAAAATTGAAATTTTATGGTAATTTGTTGATGTATAACAATGAGAATTTTCAAATTTGAATGGATTATTAATTTAAAAATACTAATCGTTTTTTAAAAAATGCATATTTTAAAGGTTACATTGAAAAAAATATTCATTGTATTCATTCTATTGTGTTTCAAGAATTGTTATTGATCAGTTTTAGGTAATGATTTTCTTATGAGTCATTATTTGTGTTGCAGACTATATCCATAATATTACATTGTAATCGTTTCTTTAGAGACTTCTTGACTTTGATTCGTATAGATCAGTGTTGAAAATTATGTTCATACATGTGAATATCTGTGTATGATGCTGAGAATATTTTATAGAACAACATTTTGGTACTTAAAAGTAAGAAATTATACATACAGAATAAAATGTTTACAAAAATAGCTTTTATTCCAAATTAATATTTAATGAATTGAAGTAAATTTCGGATGTTTTATGACAGGAGTAAGATATTTCAGAATATACATTTTTAAAGAACATGATTTTAATTTAAACACAAATTTCATGTGTATTTTGGAACCAAATTTTCACAGTCTAATCAGGCATCCTTCCTGTTAGGTCCCAAATACTGTGCATCATATTATAAATGATTGTCTTGTGTTTCATCACTATTGTCTTACAATTTTTAAGTTATCTGTTTTAAACTCATATGACTTGGTGTGAGGAGCTTCTACTTCTTTGTGTTGTAATTCAAAATTTAATTTTATTTAATTAAGGTTTTAACACAGACATTTCATATCTTTGGGGTTTTTTTATAATGTGGCCAAAAATATTGCAAAAATTTAAATAAATATTTGGAGCAGTATATTCAGATTTTATTTTATGCATGAACTCCAACATTCATTCACACAGAATATATAAAACAACTTCTTTTGTATTCGATACATGACACAAATACTATAATTATATATATAATTCATTAAATTGTAAAAACTCTTACAAATGTTCACCATAGAACAAGGCCTAGCATATTATTTAGCCCTTTTATTTGTTGATATTTGTATTTTTATTTACACAATTTAACCACTTTATTTATGCACTTCTTAAAGTTAATATTTTTAAAAAATATACTTAGCCGAGATGAATTACAAAGTAAAACCGAGGTTCTGGTGTTGGTAGGAACAAACAAGAATCACATTTGTTCGACAAGGCAACGTAACAGATTGTCAGTAGTACTCAGGATTTATAGAATGTAAAATCTTCTATTTCCTCAAAATTCTGTTTTTACCCCCGACCGTATCATATCTGTTCAAATATAATTTTAAAAACTAACATTTTATACATATTTTTAAGAATCACATTATCACTAATATAAATTTTGGTGTGTGTCTTGTTATTCACAATAGTCAGAATTTTTTCTGCACTTCATTTTATATTAAAAGACATAAGTAAAAATTATATTTCATTAATAAATATTACTTTGAGAAAAAGAATTTAATGCTAGCTATTATTAAATTTGAAATTGCATATAGAATTTGTATATTCACATATGTTTTTCTTAAATACTGTTGATTCCTTTAATTTTGCTTACTGTTGATAATGTTAAAACAAAATTAAATACTGTTGATTTAATTTTGTTTGCAAAACACATTTTAAAAAAACCTTAATTCAAGGTACAAAATTGCACCTGTTTAAATCATAAATCAATATATAGCTGTTACAGCTTAATTATGTATATTGATTAAAAGAGAAAATAGTTTAATCCAATGTTACTTTATTTTTTTTAAACAGAACCAGCCTGATAAATATAAAATGTTTATATATAAAAGATACTACAATTCAGAAGAGCTTAATTACACTTTAACTATTCACATTTATTTTTCAGAGGGTTTAGAGTAATTACAATATTAGAATAAATATTGGGACTCTTATTTTTAACATGTTAGAATCAACAGATAATCTAATGATACGTAACAATATTTATACATGAAATAATTTGAAACACATAATAAGCTTAATCAAAACAAAAGGCTGAAAAGGCTATTAACAGTTCAAAAATATAACTGTTTAAAGTAGAAAATAATTTAAAGTTCATATCGAAAGTATACGAACAAACGCCAGAAGCAAGTTTAAATAGGCTTTCCTGTGACATTTTAACAACACAATTAAACGAGAATAAGACTATAGATATCTAAAAATATACTCATATTATTTCCTACCGAATGTAAATAATTAATAATGTAAGAAATATGATAATATTAAATATATTAATCGAAATAAAGTGGATGTACCAGATACCAGATGCCGTACACTAAGATTTTACTATGGAAAATCTAATATTCATCATAATGTTTCCAAGATATTTGCAATAACTTATTATTAAAAGACTGAATTTATAATAAAACTCAATTTTCTGCATGTATAGGATTTTAACAAAATTATATATTGCTTCGAGAAACATAAATATAATTTTTAATGAACCAAATTTCTTCTGGAACTACTATCTCACATTTTTTACATGTTTTTTTTAAAAAGAATTTAATTCTTAAATCAAATCTATTTTCGTTACTTTTAAAGATTTATTAAAAACTCGAATTGATTGAAATTTGATGTATAAGTTCAAAATACAGTTTATGATCACATAACAGTTGTATTTTTGTTTCTAAAAGTAACAGTTTTGTTCACACAGTAAATGCAAGAATTTTGACTAACAGTTTTGTTACACACAATAAATGCAAGAATTTTGATACCAATTTTTTGTGGTAAAGAAATTTAATAAAGTGCGTGTTAAATAGTATGTAAAATGAAGGAAATGAAACTTGCAACTAATGGAGCACTTATTATGTCCCTTAAAATTTAAGTCGATATATATTTTTCTATTTAAAATTCATATTGGATACAACAGTATCGAATATGAATTTTACACAGTGTACTGTTTGTTTTAGTCATAAATTCTGAATGTAAATTTTTTATTCTTTTACTTTTATACTTTGGATGTTTTCATATGCTATTAAATCTAAAGAGGGAAGGTTAGTACCATAGACACACCTCGTTTAACTCCGCATATTCGGTCCTCTGCCTGAAATTGCTTTTTGACTTGTCGAGTTCCATTCTTGTTGCTTCACTTAATCTTCCTATTTTGATTCACCCTTTTCTGTTTTATTTTAAATTTTTTATTAACTAATAATATATATTTTTCTGTAAACATACACACTCTCTCTCACACACACATTTGTACATACACACATACATACATGTACACACACACACATTTGAGTAACGAAGTATATACCTTTTTTTTATTATCTTAGTATTATCATTAGCTATTGCAAGAAAACTTTGTGATGAGTTTGGATTCAAACGGCTTTGATTATTTAATTAATATTGGGACAGTTCCAAGCAATTACGCAATTATTGGCAATATTATTATAATTTAATTATTAATAAACATCAGAAAGTGAATAATGCTTATTTAGAAAATAATTTTAGTGACCTAAAAATGATAATAGAATTACAACTCTAAAGGATAAAAAAAATTAAAAATAAATTAAATTAAATTTTCTCAGATATTTATTACTCCAAAATTTCATAAAAAACTCATTAAATTTATAAAGCTGAAACTAATATATATAGTACTTAGATTACAAAAGTAAGTAAATTATTACAAAATGCCTTACAAGATATTATTAGTAAATTTAATAAAACTACTGACAGTAAAAACAGTTCGGATATTATTAAGATTATAAAAGACAGATTTATTTTCTATGCACAGTTATGATTTTGAATATCTTTTTAATCCGATAGACACAGAGTTTGGTTTTTTTTTTAACATCGTTCAAGAAACAACATGATTGCTATTAGCATCGGACCCCGTAATTTTGAGCCTCGGTCAAGTGACGAGGACGTCACCTGGGCTGGCATTCCCTCTTCTAACTTCCACTTCTAGCCATGGTAGCACTTTGAGCCTCGACAAACTTAATTAAAGATATTATCCTCTAACAAAAATAAGCCAGAAATTTACTTAAATACTTATATACATAATTATATTGATTCAATACAGATATAAGCCACTAATAAATTTTTTTAATTAAGGCCGAAAAACCCTAAACATAACAGCAAAAATCAAGAAAAATGAATAAAAGTAAAACAAAAATGGAAATAAAGTAACTTCATAATGTTCCATACTTTGGAATGGAAAACAATTGTTGATACCAATATACGGATCCAACCATTACAACTTCAGTGAATTACATCATAAAAAGATGGTATGAAACCTACATTAAGCGGAAATACGAATTAAAAACTACAATCCTACCAAAGAAAAAAAGAAAGTATAAATAATTAAAACAAATTCATCTTAACCTCAGTAAATTAACATAATCTATAACAAATAATCTAAACATACTTATACACATTATTAATTTCCACTTTCGAAAAATTATACCCCCTAAAGCAAGCAAAAGTAACGTTCTTATCACTTCTTCCTAATATGGCCCAATAGTGCTTTTATCAAAAAGTCTGAACTGCAAATTTACATTATTGATTTTTTGAAAGTATATATATTTTTGTTAATAAATTATATATTTGAATTTTGCACATACAATTATATACTTTATAAATTATAAAAATAGTTTATCCCTAGATAAGTTTTTTTATAATTATAAACCTTAATTTAGTTATTTTTTTGAAAAAAAAAATAATTAAAACTTTTGCCTCCAGATGGCGACTTATTTTTTAGATCTACTTCTCATTATGTATGTTTTAATTCAATTACATTTAAGAATGCTTATTTATTACTGTAGAAATTTTTTAATAAATTTTTCATAGTTATTTATCTTGGTATAAGGGTTCTTTAAAAAATATTAAAATTGGTAAGAAAAATAAATTTAAGCAATATTATATTAGTTTCGAAAGTGCACACACAGTATCTTGATAGGTGCCTTGATAAGTGTTATTAGTTCTTGATGCCTGCCTTTTAACAGGATACCACGAGTTCGAATATCGTTTGTGCCCTAATTCTCTTCATTACGACGATATGTTGGTCCCCATTATTTAATTTTTTGCCGGAGCGCCGGACTCTCAACGAGCTACTCCAGGTTCAAAACCCGAATGCAATCTTTTTCTCTTCTCTCATTTATTATTATTTAAAAAAAAAAAAAAAAAAAAAAAAAAAAAAAAAACGATACTCTGGTAGAAATATAAAGGGCAAAATAATATAAAACTATTTAAAAATAATACTTTTTCAAGAGGTAAAAAAATTATATATATATCTTGCAAAAATTGATCCTCTTTGAGGTGAAAAATAAAATTTATGTCCTTTTCTAAATTTTCATATTGCTTTCCTTATTGCCTTCTCCACTAATAACCTATCTTAGGCATTACCAGATATTTAATCATGCTGTTTCAAACGGGAAAAATAATGTTTGTTTACTTCTCTCTCTCTCTCTGTCCACCTTTCAAACCGGATAGTGCTTGCAAAAGCTATCACTCCATAGATAATTTGATTTTTGTTGTAGTTTCGCAAAATCAATCAATAAAATGTAATTTTGCGGTTAAGAGCATTTTTATAAAAAGCAATACTGGACTATATTGGAAGGTAAGTTTCACAACATCACTTGTGCTTGCTTAAGGTGATAAAATTTTTTGAACACTTTTTAAGTAATAATGTTTATAATCATATATGGATTATTTTTAATTCATTGCGTTAATTTATTTTGATTTACACGAATTCGTTTCCTTTATTAATACATTTTTTTCTTTGGTTGAATCATTGTCTTGAATTGAGATCTCAAAAAATCAATCAATGAATAATATAGTTTGGCGGTTAAGGTTTTCTAGATAAAAGCACTACTGCGCCATATTCGAAAAAAGGTATAAGAACATTACTTTTGCTTGCTTTTGGAGGTATCATTTTTATAACTCTTTTTCGTCTTAATAAATAATCTAACTTAGTAATACATAAGTTTAGATTATTTTTCATATGTGTGTGGATTACTTTAATTTACTTTAATTAAAATGACTTTGTTTCATTTAATTATACTTTCTTTTTTTCCCGTAGATGTACTGTTGTTTTGAATTGGTATTTCTGCTTAATTTTTGGTTTTATACCATCTTGTTATAATGTAATTCTCTGAAGTGTGATGGTTGGATCCATAATACTCGTACAAGCACGCACTTTTCAGTTCCAAGTCTTTCATAATATTAGAATAACTTTGAATCATTTTTGAATTTTATTTCTTCTTTTCTTTTGAGATAGGTATTGTAGGTCTTGGCAAGGTTTTGATTTATTGAACTTCGTTGTAACCCTTGAAATTACTGGTTATACTTTTTTAAAAAATTTGTTTATTTACATGTTTAATATATATTTTTGCATATTATGTAATATTTTATTTTCAGCAATTTTATGACTTTTTAAAATTAAACTTTGTATGTTCTAAATTATATATAACACATTTTTAATTTTAATGCATCGTTTATTTTATTTTACTATATATTTATTTTAATTCTGTAATATTTGCATTTTAATACACTACTGACCATTAAAACATATGATTAACTATTCAATGCCCTTACGTAAAACTGGTGCCATTAAAGATACCTACAATGTATTTAAATGAAGAAATTGGAGAGCAGATTTTTTTATACAAAAATTGTATTTGAAGTTGTTACGTGGTGAAAAGCAATTGTTATGCCTCGTGTAAGAAGAAGAAATGCTTACTAACACGTTTCTGACTTTGATAGAGGTCAAATTGCAGCCTACTGGTATTTCGATTTATCGTATCACAGTATTGCTGCTCGCGTCAGTCGAAATCCCAAGACTGTCTGCATAATACGGAATCGATTGGTCCAGAATTGTCATACGGAACGCCGTGCTGGATCTCAAAGACCAGCTATCATCAACAGCCGATAAGACAGACACGTTACCCGCATGTCCTTAATGGATCGTACAGCCACGTCACGAGCCCGGAGGCAAGAAATGGGATCGTTTGCAAGACAACAACAGTTTGCACGAACAATTCGACAACGTTTGCAGCAACATAGATTATCAGCTTGGCGACCATAGCTTCGGCTATCTTCGATGCTACATCGCAGACAGGAGAGCCTTTAATAGTCTGATCAATGACGAACCCGGAAGTAGCAATGCATGTCGTCGTGTTTTCAGACGAATCCAGATTTTGTTTGCAGCATCATGATGGTTGCATCTGTGTTTGGCGGTATTGTGAAAAACACATATTGCCAGAGTATATTTACATTGTCATAGTTGCCCATATCATGGAGTGATGGCATATGGTGCTACTGAATACACGTCTCGGGCACTTCTTCTTAGCACTAAAAGCTCTTTGAACAGTGGCCGTTATATTTCTGGTCTGTTAAGGCCCATGGCTCTATCCGAGTTCTGAGAAATGATACGTTTCAGCAGGATCGCATGTTGCCGGTATTGTACGAACTTTCCTTGATACAGAAAATGTTCAACTGCTGTCCAGGCCAGCACGTTACCTAAATCTATCACCGACAGAAAACGTCTGGTCAATGGTTATCCAACTACAGGCTCGTCATCATACGCCATCAGACACGATGATCCGTGGAATTATATTGAAGCTGCATGGACAGTTGTACCTGTGCATGACCTCCAATCTCTGTTTGAATTCAATACTCAGGCATATAAGAGTTATTATTGCTACTAGAGGTGGTTATTCTAGATACTTTTGCCACCAAATTTCTGAAAAATTTAATCCCTTGTATTTCTAGTATAATGTTTTTGTCCAATAAGTATCATTTTGTTATTTGCATTTCTATCTGGTGAAGAAATTTTAATGTTCTGTAGTGTTGTGGTGCTTCTCCGTTACTATTCGGTTCTTGCGCCATATTTCATTTTAATGTATTAAACATAAGTGACAAAACGCAGTTTGAGAGAACACGAGACTAAACAAGCGAGATTCTTCATTACAATACTGAATAATCAAGATCACTTTCTATAAAGTTTTCCCTAACCCACATACCTAAATTAAGATTGAAATAGTAAATCTCTTACCAATCCTCTAAATTAACATAATAACTTTAAGATCGTCACAATGCTCGGGCTGTCAATCCTTATTCTCCATTTTTCTTCTCTCGTTTTCCGCTTACTTGCATATCATTTGTACATCATTTTTTCAAACAACTTCACTTCATCTAATCTTCATTTCTATCTGCATCTAATTTAGCTAATCATGTCTCATTTCAGTTGGGAAGAAATTGTATGAATTAAACTCGATAGAAGCCCCCGAGGTCGGTGAAGAGAAAATCGCGAATAGCCCAACGCCACAGTGTAGTTTAAATATTTATTAATCTTAACTTTTGATTTTTTTTATCAGTTATAATTTGTAATTTATTATGAATTTATATACATATTAAAATTATGCCTAGTTTGCAAATTAACACACATACACACACATAACATATGTATATATCATTGTTAACTTCTGGATACAAAAAAATGTCGCATCCGGAAGGTAATAATATACATAAAAGCACATTAAGAAATTGTTTTGTCCCTGTTAGATATGCAAATGAATGAAATGTCACCCTTGTCAGCACCTGTGATATCATCAAACACGTGATTTTAACACGCCATTAAGAGCCTTTTGAGAGATTTCCACAAAGTGAGTAATTTTGATTTTAGCAAGTGTGTTTGGTTTAATTCATCGCTTTTAAGCATAGTATGCCTTTTATAAGGAAACGGCAGCCAATTGAACACCTTTGAGTAGAGTTTTATCTTTGGATTGTATAAAGACGGATGGATAAAGATGGATCAGATTGCGCTCCATATTCCTCGCTCAGATGTTACAGCCTCACGCTTTTGGAGGTATTGAATACTAGGAAGTTACCGCTCAAGACAAATAAGCCCAGGAAGAGCTACAAAATTACATGGAGGAAAGTTCGAAAAATTGACCAACAAACCTGAAGCACACTAACTGCCAAAATTCCGGACATTGTGTGAATAGTAATACCCTCTTTGTATCTTTGTGGAGATTGCCTCTGACATTTTAGTAATGTCGTCCGAGAGTGCGATTGTACCACGAAAGAGCAGCATAGAGCAATGAGAAATGGCAACAGTTAATCTCAAGGGATGAGTCTCCCATCTGGCTTGATGAGGAGGATAAACGTATCTGTGTGTGGAGGAAAAGCAGTGAGCGTCACGAAAGACAATTTGTTGTCACTCTTCACACTTCCAGGCAACATCTTAATGACAGCTGTAATGATTTTATATTTTGATTAGTAAATTTTGTCATACATATGCTCAATTTTTAATAATTTTATCTTTGAAAAATAATTTCAGTGCTATTATTCCTGCTAAGTGCAACTTTTTTTTTTTGTACACTGGTGTTCAAAATTAAGAAAATTTACATATTTTGTAGAATTTCATGAAAAGAATTGAACGAAATGTAAAAATACAGATTCGAAACAAAGATACAAATCTTGTACGTCGAATATGTAAGCGTATACGTGTATGGAGGGGGAACTACGGAAAAAACAGGATTTATAAGCACGCGTGCCAAAATCATTGTAATGCACGCTTGCCATTTTTTTTGCAGCAATCGCTTAAATTAAAATTGAGACACTAAAAGTGAGTAACGACCAACGTTTAGATGATGGAATGAGGTGGCGAATTATGGGTAGGTTAGAGGCAGGCTGGTCTCAAATCCATATTTTTAGAGCATTCGATTTAACGCCTAACTTCGTGTCCAACTTATGGAAACAGTTTCAGGATACCGGATCCGTCGAAAGAAAGCCTCGGCAAGGTCGTCCAAGAGCCTTGACGGCCAGAGAATATCACCATTTGTTCATCACAGCGAGGCATTACACGATTCTACAGCTTCTCAGGTCTCTCATGAGTTGTATGCGGCCACAGGAACCCTAGTTTCAAGGGTGACTGTTTTTAGAAGACTTCATGACAGAGGCTGTTTGCAAACATACCTGTTGCTTGCGTCCCGCTCAGTTGTGCGAAAAGGAGAGTCCACTTAAAATGATGCAGAGATCATAGAGATTGGAGCATGGATCAATGGGCGACCCCTCTCTTGACTGATGAGTTCCAGTTCAGCCTAACCAGTGATTCTCTCGATACTTTCATGTGGAGAGAACCAGGGACCCGTTACCTGCCCTCCAATGTCCAAAAAATTGACCATTACGGCAGCGGAGGCTTGATGGTCTGGACAGGCATCATTTTGGATGGGCGCACACACTACCGTGTCTTTGAAAGAGACACTGCGACTCTTGAGAGGTATAGGGAAGAGGTCTTGGAACCTTATATCCGCCTTTTCAGGGGTCCAATTGGTCCTGATTTCCTTTTAATAGATGACAATGCCAGGTTACACAGAGCTCAGCTGGTCAACGAATTCAATTTCAATTTTTTTCAACGAATTTGCCGAATGTATTAGCCAACCAGATCTTCAGACTTGAATACTATAGAGCATACTTGGGACGCTCTGGGGAGGGTAATTGTTATTCACAACCCCCTCCGTGAACTATCCAAGACCTGAAAACAGCGTAGTTGAATGAGTGGGACCAATTGCCACAGAAACTCATAAACTTCCTTATTTTCAGCATAAAACCACGTTGCGTGGCTAATGCATATCTGTAAGAAGGGACCGTACCCCCTAGTTTATTTTGTTCTATTCGGGAACTGCTGTTTTATACCTAGCGACTCCGATGAGAGTTGCGCACGATAATGCGTGTGTATTATAACTGTTGAATTATTATTATTATTTTGTATTATATCAACCCTATGTATACATCAAATTTCATTAAAATCTATACAATAGTTCTAGAGATAATCGACCAAATCGGAAAATTCTCTAGTTTTGAACACCAGTGTATATGTGTGCGTGTGTGTTGTGACATATAGACAGAGAACACGCCGAAAATGGGGAAATGTTTTTTTTCACTGGTGAGTAAAGATTCAGCACACAGAGAGATTATAGGCGAATCTTCATCTGAAGAGAAAGCGGAACTTTCTGGATCCCTCAAACATAAGGGAAATCAATCAATTTGGTGACAGAGAAATCCATGTTTGGATTTTTCAGCCACCAAATTGTTTGGATGCAAGACTACATAGACAAACAGTATAAAGACACCTAGCAGAATGGGCTCTTTACACACAGCGTCCAGCGGTGAGTCTCTCTCTGAGCGTAATATACAAGCGAGCCAGTTTGTGGCGGAACCGAACACGCCGAGAATGGGGAAGTGTTTTTTTTACTGGTGAGTCGGGATTCAACACACAGAGAGATTCTAGGCGAATCTTCATCTGAAGAGAATGCGGAACTTGCTGGATCCCTCAAACATTAAGGAAATCGATCAATTTGGTGACAGAGAAATCCTTGTTTGGTGTGGCTTCATATTGGGCAGTCGCAGGCTACTGTATGTCTTTGATGCAGGTATTGTCATTGTACCGCACAATAGGGATGGGATTCTTGAAATCTATGTGAAATTTTTCCGGTGTGCTGTAAGCTCAGACTCCCTCAAAGTCTTCGGATCTCAATCATATAGAGCAGGGAAGGGCAATTGTTTTAGCTCGGGGGTAGTACTTTGTGGAAGCGGATGCTAGCAATGCGCTGCCTCTTTAAAAATGATTGCATTAATTTAACTTTGCATTTCAGAAAAAGTATAAATTGTGCCATAAAAATCAGTAAATATAAATTAAATAAAATAGGGGCAATTTCGTTTAATTTATTTTTTACGATAATTTCTTATCTGTAGCTGCAAGTATATTTAATTTTAGAATCAGTTTAATAAGACAAATGTATCCTATCACACTTTTCTACAATTGTTTTTAAATATTAGGAGTGAGATTGCTTGTTGAGATTATCACAGTTTGCATGTTTATGTCAAACATCATCTACATTTAATCCTATTGATTTTCAAGCAAGAAAAAGTTTGCTCACGAATGCATGAAGACCCAAATATAGAGAACATCTTATCAACAAAATTTTTCAGCAGACAAACATTTGTAAAAGTCTACAAATGTCACAGCATTAAACATTTCTTTCATGATCTGACAGTTTGTCAATAAGTTCAAGCTGAAATTTACACAGCCCCTCAGGTGTTAAGTCATTATCAACAGTGATGGGAAAAGAGAGTGAACAGAATTTAGATTCAGTTTTCGTGAAATTCTCGACCTCGTCCTCGAAACTCTACAGATGATCTCTAATCTTAGCAGAAACATTTCCATGCACTTTGTTTTCCTAATGAAGAGAAATAATAACAATTGCCTTCTCATGCTTGCCTTACAAATAAACCTAGTTTTGTTTTGAATGATTTTACGCACGGGAAGGAAATCTTAGTTCAAGGTGGATTTTCCTTGACAGTTTTGTACAGACACAAAAAAACTTTTAACGAGCCACATGTGACCCGTGGGCCACTGTTTGCGCACCCCTGACATAGAACATGTTTGGAATAAGGAAGAGCTACAGCACGACGTCAACTTCCTGTCAGGACCTCCCAGGCGTCAAAAGCCGCAATTTTAGAATAATAGTATTTTTTTCCGCAAGTATTTCTCGGCACTCTCATTAACAGTATGACGCTCGTTGTGAGGCTTGTATACCAGTGAACGGTTGCCTCACTCTATGCTAGATTAATCTTTCCCGACATATAATGTTTGGCAGAATGGCTCAAATGCAATAAATTGTAAAAAATGAGTGAATTGTAATTTTTGTTCAACAATAACAAAATTTATTACTTCAGTAATAATTGGCACCGATATGCATGATAACTGGTACACTTTGGTACATGACTATATTAATAACATTCAATTCGTTAAGAGTGACAATCACAACGATATGTTCATGCCAATAGTAACGGTAGGTACTTTTAAACACTAATCAAGTTTATGAAAAGCGATCATGCGCTCACGTCGCTCGTACAAGATTAACTTCGATCTGATACCGGCGCGGATGGAAAAAATGAGAATCACTTGACATGCGCCAAGCCATTCTGTACCGAACATATAATGCATCACTATTTGACCGTTTTTATACAAC
Organism: Nephila pilipes; assembly: GCA_019974015.1. Taxonomy (NCBI): domain Eukaryota; kingdom Metazoa; phylum Arthropoda; class Arachnida; order Araneae; family Nephilidae; genus Nephila; species Nephila pilipes. The sequence continues at coordinate 6,766 of BMAW01015171.1, read as the reverse complement.
TCGTGTATCTTAACTAACAATTTACCTCTTTTGTATATCGTTATGTCGCTGTATGCTTTCTTCCAAAAAATATATTCCTGTGTCGAATTTCACCGCAATAAACAAAATATATTTCCATTTATCAAAGATTTTGTGTTTGTAATCTTAATATTAGATATAAGTGTGCTTCTTTACTAAACAAAGAGGAAAATATTTCATTTTTTTTCTGCTAAATCCATAGTTTCTAGATCTTAAGGTATCCGATTACTTTAAAAACTCGAATTTCGGAGAAAATACCGATTTTATTTATTTAACCATTAAAATATTTGAAATCTTCTCTTTCTAAAGCTACCTTCCATTTGTAGTTACGGTTCATAGAAATCAAGTTATAAATATTTTCATATCAGACATTTCCTTTGTTTTCGGAACAAGTTTTAACTTTAAATCCATTTTTTCTGAAGAATATAATTTTCAGTATGTTTACAATTTTTGATAGGTAATAGCTCGAATATTTTTTTGTCTATATATTGATGGAATTTGATAGAAATATTTTTCATATTATTCTGAAGATCCTGAACTATGATTTTTGTAATGTATGGTATATAAGCGGATTTATTCTCATTTTAATGCATAAGAGTGGAGGAATTTTTTTAAAAAAACGCTTGCTGTTATTTCGAATCATAATAACTCTGCAAATAATGTGAATTATTAAAAAAAATCCTTGTTCAGGCTCTGTACAGGAGTCAGATCAATACATATGCTGAATAACAATGTTATAGAAAGATTTTTCATGAAAGAAGAATATTTTGAAAATGTGCTATTTTTTCTTATTTTATGTTAAAAATTTGCATTTTAAAATTTTTTCATTGTAATAAAACTTTTGAAATGTTTTTTATTTACATTCTTATTCAGATGATACTAAATATCAAAAAAAAAAAAAAATTATTCATTAATACGTTTTTTCAAAATTATGGTTCCGAACGTAGTCGGATACCTTAAGGAACATAATTTCTGTTTTATTAAATATTATTTTTTTATACATACTTAACTGTATGTAATCTAACTCTGAACCCAAATAATCACAAAAATTTTAAATTTCTGAGTTACGAAGTGTTTTATAATTGAAATCTTGTTCAAAAATAACAGTTTTATTTTGCAAAAGTGCTACCTTTAACCAGAACTGCCTTCGACAACAAAAGCATTCTATATTTACGACAAATTACAAAAATAAACAAATAAAATATAATGCAATCTAATTATTTTATAAAAAAACACCTTAGTGAAAAATTAATTATTTCCTAATTAACCACTTTCCCAATATTTACAGCTATCAAGAAATTTGACAGCGA
>BMAW01015169.1:0-19964 GCA_019974015.1 Nephila pilipes | reverse complement strand
AAAAAAATCTCGTTTGATATTCTAGCATATAAATTATTTGCTATGCAATATTCAATGGATTGTTTGAATAAAAGGAAAAAAACATGTGCATTAAATGCGAAAAGATTATTTTTCGGATATCGGAAGTAATTTTTGCTTGAATTGAATTATGATATATTTATATTACTGAATTTGTAAAATAAAATGAGAAAAAAATTTCATTTAAATTTACAGTTCATTTTTTTTTTTTTTTTTTGATAATCTAACAAAATGTATCTATGCTTTAGGAAATTCTAATTTAATGTGTAGCGAAATATGGTAGTAAAACATAAGGAACACAGTTTTTTAGCGATATATATTTATTATATACCTTAGATATATATACATACATATTTGAATATGTAACATAGATACAATAACACAAACATAAAAGACATAAAAGACAAACATAAACACAAACATAAAATACACAAACATAAAAAGATAAACATAAACACAAACATAAAATACACAAACATAAGAGAAAAACATTAACACAAACATAAAAAACAAAGACAAACATAAAATACAATTTTTTTTCGAATTTTATGAGCAATGTAAATAACATTTAATAAATAAACAAAAATTACTTTTTTAATAAAGTATTCACAAACAAACATATATAAATAATTTTTTTAGTTTATATAATTTTTTTAATTTATAATTATTTTTACTGCGTTTGGTTTTTTTTTGTTTATATTTTTTTGAATTTAATTACTTTTTTATTTTATTCTATTTTTACATTTATTTACTTTTTTATTTTATTATATTTTTACACTTATTTTATATTCTTTAAATTTTTATTTTAATATTTTTTGTTTAGTTTATTTATGATACCTTCATTATAATTGCTAGCTTATAAAAAATTTTCTTTTTTTTTTTTTTTTTTTTGGCAAAAATTTGATCATTAACTATTAATATTGATATATATTTTCCTTTTACTAATATTGTTAACATTTTTACTTTTTATTAATATTTTTACTTTTTTTAAACATTTTATTAATATTTTTACTTTTTTTAAACATTTTATTATTTATTGCTACTTTTTTTACATTATATTAATATTTTTTTTTTTACTTTTTTAAATATTGTTCTTTTTTTTCAACTTTTCTAATGTTTATATTTTTTTTATGTTATTTTTTTATTCTACTTGAATGGACATGGTGCGCTGGAAGACTTGGTGTGCTCTTGCTTTACACAGGAGGACGAAGATTTCTCTGTATATGCATATAAATATTTTTGTTGTTTTGTACAATATCAGTTTTATCGATTTTTTTTCAAACTTTTTGTTTTTTTTTTCCGGGCACTTATCTGAAGGAATTTTGTTATTTCTTTTCTTCATCTGTTAAATTTAGGTGTTATCAATCAAATAGTCTATCTCGTTTTTTTTTTTTTTTTTTTTTTAATTTTTTAAATTTTTATATTTTTTTCCTCATCCTGTGCAAAGCCTTTTTTCCTTCTTCATACATCAATTTTGAAATCATATCGTTCAGTTGCCTTTCTTCTTTACCTTGAATATAATTATTTTTGTTCTTGATGGTATTTGTGTCCCCCTGTGCAGTGAAACCTATGGCACTGGATCCACAGTCGTCTTCAAAAGGTGTTATTTTTTCAGATGGTATAAAAGTGAGATCCAGGAGCACGAGGATGAATGGAAGGAAGACGATCTCATAGGTGTTGAAAAACGCAAGTCTCACAACACACCACAGCCAGGCAAGCAAAATTATTTTTTCCGAATCCATTTTCAGTCGAATTTCAAATATTGAAGAAAATTAAAAATTATAAAGATGTTTTAAGATATGCTTTGAGCCAAAAAATTGAAAATAATAGTGTCTAAATAAAATATTGAAATCAAAGTGATGGAGTAAAATTCTCTAGCAACCGTTTTTATCAAATGTAAATTACATTCTGAATTTTAACCTTTGTTGCAAACGGAAATAATTATAACTTTAAACACTGATAAGAAACAGAACAAAGCAGTTTTGTTTCTTGATTCTTACGATGCATTGTTGAAAAGAAATTTCTGTCAACAAATCGTCATTATTCCAATTCCCTCCTTTGTTGTTTCAGAATATGAGGCACATTTCCCTTTCCTTTCTATATATTTTCGTTGAATAAATGCAATATAATATACTATCAGTGAATGGTTCTTTGGTAAAATCTCTTTTTAACCCACACCTTAGCGTAAAAAATTTGTTGTGGATGACTGGTGATCATGGTCACGAAATCGTAACCGTCGTTGTTTCTTTCGGGTCGTGGGTTCGAGCCTGAAGACACACCGTTTAGAGGAACTGAAGCACGTAACAACTGTCGAGGCTGTGAGTCCTTTCTTTGATGTGGCGCAGATGTTTGGACGGATATAACAGCTAAAGTGTCGTCCTTGTCAATTAATTAAATGTTCAAAATTACGAGGTCCATCTCCAGTGACCTTCGTGGAGTTTCTGAGTTCGGCAATCATATGCAGTCAGTAAATAAGCTGGTGACAGATTATAAAATGGACGAAACTGCCCAAATAGCAGGGTTGTGGTAAGAAAAGCTCTAACAGATTTAAGATAAGAAAATCGTTGCAAATTCGGCGAATCTATAACACTTTTATCTGTCGTCATAGCTTACTTTATTATTATATGATTAAAACCGGTACCCTTCATTTCAATGCATGGTCGATTGATGAGTACGACATCTTAGTGGCTGCTCTTTCATTAAACTTGCAGATGTTACATTGAGAATATTTTGAAGGCCACTTCGATTTAACATGCGGTGGCACATGTTTGAAATTTTTATGGATACAATCAAAATTTAAAACCTCTAAAATGTAAACAAAATTAAGGACATTAAAATTTGGGCTCAACTTCGGTACATGCCCGACCGCCAACCTTCGTTTTTTTTTCGCCAAATGGGGCGATTAGGCCTAACATGGCGACCAGTCAACCCGCTATTTGGCGAGAAATGACTGGTCGCCAAAAAAACAAAATGGCGGCTTTCGGGCATATACCGAAGTAGTTCCAAAATTTGTAACATTAACCATAATGTTGAGGCATCCCCTTATATTAATAAAAAAAATAGGTAAAGTAAGGTAGGAAATTCCTAGAATTTGTGCAGATCGAAATGAACATGGTTCTCAGAAACTTTGTGAAATACGGATTAAGAACACAATTTCTTTCAGAATTAATTTACATAACTGTTAAAATAATTATAAATATATTGGGTTCATAGTGTTTCAATAACCATAAACATAGTTTTTATTTAATTATAACGATTTATTCAACTATGAAAACCAAAACCTAAACATGAACCCGAACTAAATAACATCATAATAATCATAACAAGCTACAACAAATGCATCTTCCTCGTGCTATACGGAACTTAATGTAGAACACACACATGTATATAACACATGTTATATATATACAGGGTGGGCAAAAAGTCCTTAAAAACTTTAAAAATTTATAAAACCCAGAAAATTAAGCAAAATAAAAAACGGTTTGCAGGTTTAGCATTGATAAGTCGAGGGAGTTTTTTTAAGATAGGAAAAAAAAAAATGAAAAAAATAGCCGACAGATGGCGTTGGTACAAACGATTTAATTGGAATTATGTAAAAGAGACAGGCGATTTTAAATTCTGATGCTCTTAATCCAGATCCAGTTCTCCGTTGCATGCCAACTAAGTGAACAAGAATGCTGAGTGGAAAAGACAAAGCTTTGTTGGTGTAGCTGTTTTACATGAACGAGGAATCGACGACTGTTGCATTGCGTAAATTCCTACTTCAGAAAAGTGTGCAGACTTGAAAAAGATCTTTGACAGAGGCAGACCTCATAAAGCTTGTTCGGCGATTTGAGGAAACTGGATCGCTCGAGGATCGTGTAAGGTCCGGACAATCAAGTCTAAGGCAGACACTTTCGGTGCGCGAAACATTAGCGTCAGAATCCTCTGTAGGGAGTAATAGTACACGGAAAGCTAGCAGACGCTTGGCTTACCACCATTCTTGATACGCAACATTCTTCATTGAGTTCTTAATCAGTATCCATACAAATTAAAGTCTTGCCATGAACTTTTACCGTCGGATATCGTAGAGATAGAAGCATTTGCGAAATGGGCTCTCTCCAAAATTGAACAAGATTCCTCTTGTGTCTTTAACATCTTGTGGACAGATAAAGCTAATTTTTCGATCCATGGTGACGTTAATACCCATTACTGTCGGATCTGGGCGATGTCAAATCCACGAGTGTACACAGAAAAAACACTGCATTCCCCCAAAGTCACAATGTGATGTGTAGGTTCACAGATTCCCTCATCATAGGACCCCTCTTCTTTGAAACACAGTGCCCAGTAAATGGGTGGAAAAAGGTGACAGTAAATACTCAGCGTTATTTAACGCTTCTGCGCGAAAAGGGTGTTCCATGTTTGCATGAAAAAGATGCGCTCTCTACTGTTACGTTTGTTGTATACTTAAAACGCCAGGGTTCAATTATTACGTCGTTATATGCCAAAAACTATAGAAATTTTATTTACAGACACTTTTAACTATGAAAACAAGACAAAAACATGGCGTCACTCGCTCGTGAACATCAGAATGCTGAGTGATCCAATTACTTCGCGCGCTATTACTGCAGCGCCACCTGTTGCCACTAAGTAAAATACAAATATCTTATAATTTGGGAGGCTTACACAGTGGATTCACAACATTCTCCCACCTTTGAGTAATATTCCTTACAATTTACTCAAACAATAAACACAAACATTATCAAAATACACTATATACTTAGAAAAATGAAATACATAAAACACTTACAGTGAAATTGAAACGAATTTTTACATTACATAATTATTTAGCATACATAATTTTACATTATTTATTTCAGAATTATTTAGCAGGAGTTTTAACTACTCTACCACTACTGGTGGTTAAAGGAATCGGCTCATCCCCAGTTTTCACTACAGGGTTTTCCAACTCTAGCCGATATAGTCTCTGCACTGGTCGTAACAACTCTGAATTCTCAGTTTTTATGAGAGCAAGTCTGATTTGCCCATCTCGACCAGGAATTACTTTTAGAACTCGAGCTAGATTCCAATACGAACTTCTTTTATTATTATCCTCAAGCAGAACAATTTCATCCAACTTAATTGGTTGGGTATTATAAATTTTAATAGATTGTTGTCGTATCTGTCCTAAATATTGACTTCGAAATTGTGATCTTAAAGTCTGGCGTAATCTATGTATGTATTTACATCTTTTATTTAGTTTACTTTTATCAATATTATCCACATCAGGAACACCGGATATTGGTGTTTCATGAAGGAACTTTTCTGGTGTGATACTTGAGTCCTCATCTAAGTCCTCTGAAACATACGTAAGAGGTCGGGAGTTTACTATTTGCTCGACATCACATAATACTGTTAGTAACTCCTCATAATCTAAAGACGCTCCGCCTAGAATTTTTCTTAGAATTGTTTTTACAATTTGAATTAAACGTTCCCCCCATCCGCCCCACCAAGGAGCTGATGGAGGATTAAACATCCATTGAATTTTTTGTTCTGCAGCCTTAAAACGGAGACTATTCCAGTCAACGGTTTGCAGAATTTTATCGGCACCAACAAAATTTTTGCCGTTATCTGAATAAATTGTACGTGGTCGTCCACGATGTGCAATAAAACGTCTTAGTGATTGCAAAAAAGATTCAGTCGATAAGGAAGTGACCAACTCTAGGTGCACGGCTCGATACACCGCCCAAGTAAATAGTACGATGTATGCCTTTCTACCATCTTTCAAATACAAAGGACCGGCAAGATCACACCCTATGACTTCAAATACATTAGCATCGCAAACCCTATCATTCGGTTTTAGCCTTGAACCTTCGACACTTGACTCATTTATTTATACAATTTCGTATCGTTTTACGTGATTTCAAAATCCAATACCTCTCTCTTAAATTAGACATTAACAATGAAGTACCGGCGTGTAATAAATCATTATGTACACTTATTATCAATAATTTTACAACAGGATGATCACTAGGCATAATTACAGGAAACTTAAAATCATATTTATCATCCCTATAAACAACATTAGACTTAGCTCTTATAAGACCATGACAGTCCATTACTGGTCTTAATTGTTTCAGTTTTTCATCATTTTCACCCTTAAAAGATTCTTTTTGAATCAGTAACATTAAGGTTCTTTCTCCTCTTTCTATTTCGTACAAAGATAAATCCTTAGAAAGATTTTTATCTGTATTTCTTACATTATTAAAGAACCTTAAAATCCAAGCTAACATTCTGACTATTTTCTTAAATGAAGAAAAATATCTGCTATACCAATTAACATCCTCTTCATTTTTTACCAAATTTGTTATAATGGTTTTTCGAATTTCAAAATTAACTAATTCTTCCCTCGGTGCTTCATTAGATTTAGGCCAGTTTTCCTCCCTCTCACGCAACCAAACAGGACCCTCCCACCATTTACGTTCAATTAACTGTTCCACAGAACATCCTCTGGATTGTAAATCAGTGGGGTTAAGAGTACCTGAAATGTGGTGCCACATAGAAGGAGAAGTCAATAAACGTATTTCAGAAACCCGATTATGAATGAAGGTTCCCCAGTTTTGGTTACGTTGTATCCAACACAAAGCTGTAGTTGAGTCAGTCCAACAATAAACATCAACCTTAGGTAGATCAAGATCTTTAATTATAGAAGTGAGTAATCTAGATCCTATGCTACAAGCTAAAAGTTCCAGACGAGGAATCGTAATGGGTTTTAAAGGGGCTACTCTAGACCTTGCTTGCACTAAATTAATTCTCACCTCATCGCCTTCTTCCACTCTGATGAATACACATGCACCGTAGGCCTTTTTGCTACTATCACAAAATAAGTGTAAAGTTATCGATTTGCTTGTCGATTTTAGTCCAAACCACCTACTTATTTTTATATCTGAAAGTAAATATAAATTTTTGTACCAAGACCTAAACTTATTAGCCAAATCTTCTGGGAGACTATCATCCCACTTAAGTTTAGAGTTCCATGTTTCCTGCAAAATCATTTTAGGAATTAACATAACAGGAGCTGTGTATCCTACAACGTCAAATATTTGGTGAGCAACAGACAAAACTATTCTCTTAGTAATTGTTTCATTTGAATTAATACTAACCTGTTCTATTTTGCAGGACAGTGTGTCCGTATCTGTGTGCCATTTTTGAACCAACACAGAAATACTATCTTCATTGGAGAAATCTTCCTCAAAGATTTCATTGCTTATGTTTGGCTTCCAACATCTGAGATTAAAATGACCCGATGACATGATTGGTTTAGATTCCAAGAAAAACTTTCTAAGTTCACTCTCAGAATGTAAACTTATCACACAGTTATCCACATAAAAATATCTCTTAAGAATAGCTGCAGTTTGCCTTAAATTTTCTGGTAGCTTATCCAAATGAAATTTTAAAGTCGCAGCCAACAAATTTGGACTGCACGTTATACCAAAAACAACTCTTCTGTGTCGATACTCTTCTACCTGTTCGTGATTACCCTTATCAAACCATAGGAACCGTAAAAAATCGTGATCTTTTTCTCTTATGGCAATCTGTTGGAAAGCCTTCTCAATGTCAGAAGTAACACCTACGTAATTCATACGAAAACGATTTCAGATAGAGGGAATCATTTCAATTAAATTTTACCCAGTTTCCAAACAATCATACAAAGAAGGGACACCAGGTAAATGATATCTAGCATTAAACACCGGTTTTATCTTAGTGGTGCTATTTTCTTTAATTACAGGCCTGTGAGGTAAGTAATGAACACCTCTTACTTCCTCAGTTGGTGTTTTCTCAATTATATCAAGATCTAACCATTCTTCAAAAACCTTACCATAATTATCAAAATTATTAGAATTCGTTAGTTTTCTTTTTACATTTGAAAGGTACTTTTCCGCATTAATCTTATTTTTAGGCAAAACTGAATCATCTAAAACCCAAGGCCCTCATTATCAACACTCAAAGTTTCCTCAAAATATTTCTGCGTATCCTCTTGTTAACTGAGTTTTGTTTTTACTAACTGGAGGTTCTGTAATGCCTAAAGCATCTAATCTCCATAAATCACTTATACATCGCTCCTTTACAAATAGTGACTTAATGAGAGAAGCCGAATTCTCAAAAGTTGGCTCAGTGCCAGGGTTAAACTTTCCCAAAATCGCCCAACCTAGTTTAGTATTTACCGCCGTCAGACCACACTCAAGATTTACAAGTTTACCAGTTAATAATTTACCGGCAACATCAGCACTAATTAACAATTTGATTTCCTTATCAACCCTTAAATTATTGGTCTTAAGATCACTAATTTTTATTTTATGTAACTTAAGTTCGTTTAACCAAGGACCAGATGGAATTTGTTTTAGACTAGAACAGATACACTTTTGACCTAAAACATTCAACTTACACTTATAACCATCATTAATTTCACTTAACTCAATTGAATAATTCTTATATACCGTCTCGGGGGTTTCTACTCCACCGAACAATGATTGTTTGATTCTTGTTTCACCCATACACTTAATATTCATTTTTTTAACAATATCATCACTTAGATAAGATTTCATAGCACCTGAATCGTATACAGCTCTTATTAACATTTCTTTAGAACCATTCTTAATTTTAACTACAATAGTTTGCAAAAACACATCAGAAACTTCAATATAATTGTTGAGAGTGCTTGTTTTGCTTTCAATAGTTTTGATTTCGTTATCTCCATTTGAGATTTTTTCAACTATTTGAGAATTTAAATCAGGACACAAAACAACAAAGTGTCGTTTCTTACACAAGGGACACTTGTGTTTAGATAAACACTGATTTGCTCGATGGTTACATTTGAGACAAACAAAACACGCATTTCTCTTCTTAATAATTTCTTTTTTACAATCTAAGCTCATAGAATAAGCCTTATCACAATTCTCAGATAAATGGAATACAGTATCACAAAATATACAAACTAACACACTTATACTTAAACTTATTATCATAAAAATGATTCTTAGCATTATTATTAGCATTAAGCAATTCACAAGCAGTAGGAACACTTTTTACCTCAGTATCATACTTATTTTTCTTAACAGAACATTTTTCAGGCCTTAAAACTTCACGAGTAATCTTCATTCTAAACTCTGTATCTACTTCCTTTTTAACAAACTCCATTAGTGATTCCAAATCACTCTTACCTGTTTTCGCAGCGGCATTTTTTTGTCTCTCCCATATCTTAATTAAATCGGTTGGGAGGGCAGATTCAACCAACGGGAACAACAGGAAAACATATTTATCTTGTGTAAGTCCTAGGGACTCAAGGGCACGAATTTGAGTTTGTAGTTTGTCGTACAGAGTCAGGAAATCTATCTTCGTTTAGTCAGTTATGACCAGTTTCAAGAGTTCTCGCACGTATAGTTATTTGTATCAATACGCTCTCTTTTCCAAAACGCTCCTCTAAATATTCAATAGCTTTATTGTAGTTGGCTTCCGTCGCTGGGAAGGATTCTACTATCTGCTTTGCTATGGAGTCCGGCTTCATGGATTGAAGAAGATATTGAAACTTATCGCGTACATCTATTCTTAAATTTTCATGTATTTTGTTGCATTGAGTCCAAAATGTCAACCAGTTACGTGGGTCTCCATCGAACTGAATCAGTCGAATTTCGGGCAAATTCTGTTCCGCTTTCGTAGCGGCATGTGCACCGTCAGCAGGGCGCCAAGTAGGGTTAGGAGATGCGGAACTTCCGTCTTCTTTTTCGGCCGAAGCTATTGCTTTTTTAACCTTGATTTTAAACGTAGATAGCTTCTCATAATAATCCTGAGCGATTTCGTATTCTTTTTCATACTCAGCTTGAGTAATGCCAGCTTTCGTTTGAAGTAAGTTGAGGAATATCTCGTCCGATGTCTTTAAGTCCTTGAACTTTTCCGTAAGCTGATTAAGGTGAATTTCTAAATCATCTACATCTGGACTTTCAGCGGCCAGTATTTCTTGTAATTTGTTGACTGTCTTCGAATACGTAGCTCTGGCTGCTTTCCTCTTCTGTTTGGCAATTTCCATTTCAGTAGTCATTTTCCACTTCCGTTTTTGGCTCACTTAAAGATCGTTGGCTTATCAACAATCCGATTGACGTATCGTAAGGATGAGAAAAACTTCGTCCAATCCCGGCAGGGATGCCACTATGTTGTATACTTAAAGCGCCAGGGTTCAATTATTACATCGTTATATGCCAAAAACTATAGAAATTTTATTTACAGACACTTTTAACTATGAAAACAAGACAAAAACATGGCGTCACTCGCTCGTGAACATCAGAATGCTGAGTGATCCAATTACTTCGCGCGCTATTACTGCAGCGCCACCTGTTGCCACTTAGTAAAATACAAATATCTTATAATTTGGGAGGCTTACACAGTGAATTCACAACAATGTTTATGCAAGATGGAGCAACATGTCACACAGCTAATTTTCTGAAGGAATTCTTGATACAGACGTTCGGGGAAGAAAGAATCATTAGCAAGGTCTCCAGATATGACACCAGTAGACTTTTGGCAGTGGGGGGTAGTTAAAATCCCGAGGGTATCAATCCTGTCCATCCAATTTGTTGGAATTGAAAGATGCAATCCGTCTAGATCTGTCGTGCATACAGCCAGAGATTCTGCTCTCTGCCGATGCCGTCTCCATTAATGAGATATCCAGTTTTTGTGCTCCTTCACCACTCTAAACGGTGTCACCTATAGCCAACTTTCAAAGGGATAAAGAGTTCAAAAGGGCGGGCGAATAGGTCATCTTTGTGAAATTGTCTGACCACATTAATCCATGGCACTTGTGTAGAGTGTCTATTGCAATCGTGTACATGAATGAAGAACCCGTGTGCATTTGTTTGCTAAGTCTTGACTAACTTCTTGTTTAAATTCGTCATCGGTATTGATGCACAGTCACCACAAAGAGATAGAAAACTTCTTTTCTTCCCATCCCTTGAGGATTCAGCTTCATAAATTCAACGAATCAACTAACCATCCTCCCATAAGAACCATTCCATTCCTGAGCAATAAGTGTGGAATGACCCTCTATTGGTATTTCATCCATAAACTCAAGGAGTCCAAGAAGGAACATGTCAAATTAAAACTCACTGTTCCATAATCGGGACGACCACGTATCTCTAGGAAATGTCATTTTTTCACATCGATAATTACATGTGTATTGCTGTAAAATCCGTCGGTGGGATTGATTGTTTACTCTCCTGATGAACAAACAAAAGATACCGTGATTCTTGAAAATATGATAAAAGGGCGAATGAAAAAGTATTTATTTTCTCTTCAAATAAAATTGAGTTCTATTCAAGCTGGTAAAAGTTAAGCTGCTAAGCTGGTGTCTTACTGACATATTCCAACAATTATCTCCCACTCTTCTAAATGAAGCTACTCTATGTATAACTCCAGTAACATAACTAATAACCTAACAATCAGCTTTTAACTATATAATACAGACTAAGTTGATAGTCTAGGTATTTTTTAACAACAGAAAGCTTGCATTTATTTTGTTTTATTTATAACAAAGTTAAACTCTCAATAGATTTATTTCCACGTCTTCAAATTTTTTTATTACTCTCCATAGTCAAGTATAAAGTATTGTGGCGATGAAAAAATGTCACTGGATAGAAGCAATTCCAAACATTGTTTCTTCACAGAATCACACAAGTCTCTAGTTTTCTTAAGCGCAATAAATCCCACAAGTTATTAATCAAAGTCTTGAAACGCTAACATGCATCGTCTGGTACTTTCGAGTCTTCTTCGAGATTAATGCTCTTTTGTGTTTTATTTCTTCGACAGAGGATGAATGGTTGTTTGAATGTGGTATTTATTTTCGCTCTCTTGTAAAGAGTTTTTCAAAAGTTCAGTCACCGACAAATAATTTGTAATGTCAATTGCAAGCAAGAAAAAATATTTTTAAGGTCTGAGAGAAATTTTTAAAATTTGATATTTCTTATTAAAAGTTTATATTCACCATATTTGAAGAAATGTAAAATTTGTATTTCAGATAAAACTTCATTTTTAAGCTAAATACTATTCGAAACTTTAATTTTTTTTTCAAAGTATTCCACTATATTAAAATTCTTTCTACGTCTACAAATTTTAATATTTATGCTCTAAGTCTTCCTCAGTTTCTTAAACGTTTTTCTCAGAATTTTGAGCTGTGATTCGGTTGTACATGTTTTATCATTTATTTAAATATACTAACCATTCACAAAATTATTTCACAGAAGCAATTTACACATAACATCCAGAAATATTTTGAAACGTCCTATTGATTGCTAAAAGAGTCTTAGCGTTTTAATACATGACCTACATAAAAAAGTAAAACAAAAAGAAAAAGCTGCATAAAATTTTAAAGGTTCATTAGATTAATTAACATATTATGAAATAAATTTTAATAACTCGCAGCACATTGTAGCTAGAGCTATAAAATTCTGTTCCTATAGTTTGAAAAGTCTTGGAAAATAAAGTGGGGTAATAAAATATTTTTTTAAAATTTCAAGCATTTTTAGTGTTCTGAATTAAAATACAAGCTAAAATACTCATATAAATTTCCGAAAGCATTTTAAAACAAATCTTAATTGAGTGTTTTATTTTTATAGTTTTATTACTCAATTAGTTTTTCCGAAAACTTTTATGCGTGAATAATCGTGCTTTAAAAAGTTTGATAATTAGTAGGAATACGATTAGCGAAGTAAGTCTTAAAAAGAAAACTTTAAATACTTATTTCTATCATCGAAGTTATAGTTATGTTTAAGAGAAACGAAAAAAAAAAAAAAAAAAAACTGAGTAATTTTTTTCTGCTTAAATTCATATAAAATGCAGTTGGTTTAAATTATCAACAGTTTGAATTAATTTTATTTTAAAAGTATTAATATTTAACTAAAGATACTTATTTTAATGACAGTTTTCCTCTCAAAATTTATCGCTTTTAGCAAGAAAGTATCTCTTAATATCCTCTCGAGTTTCACGTTCAATAATAAAAAAATTATATAGAGTTTCAATTATAATCATCCAATGCAATGTTACAATCTAAGTTTCAATTTATCGAGTCCGTATTCAAAGTAAATGCTTTTAAACGTACACTGCAATGAATAATTCGTATATAAATTTATTCAATTAAGTACTTAATATTATTTAATCTTTTGAAGGGCACAAAGTTATTGTGAAATATCTTTAAAAATATATAAAGGCAAGTCAAGTATATGGATCATGTAGATAAAAATATAAGATGAAAATAGTTAGCAGTCCCCGGTTCGGAGAGGGGTGCGTTTGCACATTGCAAACACAAACGGGCACAGTTTGCACTCTGCAAACAAGGGAAAAGGCGTTTGCACTATACAAACGGTGCCCCTGAAAGGGTTAAAAGACATTGTTCATCCAATTATGAACTAAAGTGGTTTTAATTCAAAATCGGCACAAAACACAATAAAGCCTAACATTTCTTCAATACTTTCTAAGATATTAGTAGCTTTATAGAATTATCGCTATATTTCTCTTTTTGTTATCTCGTAGTATTTAGAAATTAGCCTAATATTTTGCCTGTTAATATCTAGATAATTTTTGTATTCATACATATCAATACTGATTTCAAGAAAAGTAACTTCGTAATTTTAAACCTCGGCCAGATGATGAGGACGATGTCAGAAATGCTACCTCCCTCTATAAACTTCCACACCAGGCTAACAGAAAGACTTAGAGCTTCGGCAAATTTGACATTCACCTATACCACTATACGATCGGTTTTTATCGGCATCAGGTCTCTAATTCATGATTTAAATTGAAAGGAAATTGTTAACTGTTTAATAGAGACTTTAAAATTGTTCGATAATGTGCGTATAATTTAAGATATTCATATATATATTTGCATCTCTAGGATTCGAACCCATGATTCAACAGAAACAGTGCCTCCTGCGAATTAGGGACCGTGACAACTGGGCTACCAAAACCATTTTTTACAGTAAATATATTAAATCCTTCTAAATCAATAATGCATCTATCACTTATTTATATTTTTACCTAACTTTCGGAAAAAGGATAGACTATTTCTAGATTCTAGTTTTAATACTAAATTGCAAAAAAGTTGGTAAAAAAGTAAGTTTATAAATAAACACTCTTAACTAATTATAAAGGCAATTTATTAATCAAATTTTATGCTATAAACTAAATAATAACTACAATATTTGAATATATTACTTTTCAAATTATTAAATTACATTTTCACATATCTATTTTTACAAAAAAAAAATGACTAAATTAAACAAATTTCATCATCACCCTTATCACCCAGCATTTTTGTTTCCATCCATCAATGATTGAAGACAGCCTTCTTCATTCACTCACTCTCGTACCATACAAGTTTAGTAACGTTCCGGAAAATCCCCGTCACATTATAGTTACTGATAAGTCGTCATTTCTGGCCAACACGTGAAATCCCTAGCGAAGGGAGGGAAAAACGTGTCTCATTTAATGAACATTCTGTTTTGTTATATCGTTTAGCAAGATTTTTTGAACAAACGGTGCCGTCCCGTTGATGATTTCTTCTAATCTTTCTCTCATTTATATATACTTATTTTCCTTCTGTATATTGTATTTAAATACGCTCGTTCGATGAAATTTTTTTTTCTCTTCTGTTTCTTCTAAATGTAAATTTGTACTATGCTTTTATAATTATGTTCTCTTTCTTGATTTAGCTTTTCAAGTTTTTTTAGAATGACTATTTTATAGATTAAATAGTATTTATTACTTTTGTACTATGTCCTGAAATTACAGTGAACCAAACTTATCTCCATAGAAAAGCAAGGAGGAAAGTTTGGGGTCTCCAACGTGAAATGTATGCATCCATCAAAAAATTAAAAAAGTTGATGCCATAACTGTAATTGTGGTATAGTTACATTTAATCAATTAAACACTATATAATTTACGTTATAAAGTTGAATTAATAATTTTGAGAAGAAATATTAAATTATGACTTTTCTATTTACATAATGCCTTTCAATTACATAACCACTCTTACATAACATTTTGTATCGTATGATACTACAGACCAAACATGGTTTTCGATTGTGTCACCACTATATATATATATATATATATATATGTGTGTGTGTGTGTGTGTGTGGCTGCTCACTGCTGGTGCTGTTTTCGTCGGGTCGTGGATTCGAACTTTGATACCAACTAAAACTGATGCACGATAGGTCAAGTCAGTGTTCCAAGTCTCAACGACGTCTCTCATTGGCGTAGAGTAGCTATTTGGAGTAGGACGTGACAGCTCACAGGTGTAGACCTCGTTGTTTGACCAAAGCTCAAAATTAAGAAATCTATCGCCAATAACCCTAATGTGGTTTCTGAGTGAAACATCAATAAGCAATCAAATCCGATTATTAGATGTGTTTAATTCCCTATATAGGGCCTTAGATTGAGTTGTCTATCTTTGCACTCTAGACAAAATAAAAATATATTTCTTTGTTTATTTATTTTTCTTCAAAAGTATTTAATTCTTAAAGTGAAATTTCTCCATCATCATTGTGAACACTTATTTTGGTTAACTTCATTTTTGTGTATTAATAAAATCAAGATTGATGGTCCGTCACGATGACCATTTTGATAGATGCAATTACTTATTAAAGGAGGTTGGTCTCCTACGAACTAATTAATATTTATATGAAAATAAGGTAAAGATTGTTTCTAAAACCTGGTTTTAATTGCTATGATACTTAAAACTGCTTGTTCCTAAGACACAGCCTGCATAGACATGCATACATATAAATACAGATTCGACGAAGGAGTATCGTAGTCTTAATTATTATATTCATGAAGAATTAATACAAATATTTAGATAAATATTTTTCAGCATAGAAATTGATCCTTATGCACATAAAATTGTAAATTATAGTTATTTGTGTTAATTTGTTTTGTTTCATAATGTTTATATTAAAGTAAAACGCAGTAGGAGAAAATAGAGTTCATTCTGTTAAGTTCTATAATAACGATTTTGGAATCATCACGAAATTCTGGGGAAAGTATATAACTATGGATGGTTATTCTACAGAGAGAAAAGAATAATTAATATAAAAAATAAGTTCTTTTACGACTTTTTCTTAGTAATAATTAAGACTTTACGATACTGCGGATTACTTCAATCTACGGCGTCCTGAAACGAAGCAAACCAGCATTAATAGTTATAATGTACAACGTTAGGATCAGCAGGTTAGGATCTTGTCAGCATATTCTACATATTTCGAGAGACCAACCACCCCGATCCCCACATGGCGCACTACGGGTTAGCATATTCTACAATTGGTATAATGGTCAAGAGAACGGCCTCGAGAAATTATGTCGACTGCATTATACAAGACGTAACATATTTTACTATGCATGTATATTCCTGATAATATATTAAATAGATATAGGTATAATGTAAGTAATATATAATTATCCTGCATACATAGTAATACAGCATGTATTACGTATAAATGTATGTATGTATATATATGTATATATTTAGTACAAAATTGCAAACAGAAAAGTGAATTAAAATACATTATTCAAATTTAAATAAAAGTTATATAAAATTCAAAAGAAAATAAATTAAGAGAAAAGTAAATAGACAAAAGCCAGAAATATCAAAAAATATACTCATTAAAGAAATGTAAAAATTCATAAGTTTTCAAAACAGCAAAAAATGTGAAATAATATATTTAAAGTAATAACACATTTTAGAGGTTTAGGCTGGATTATTCTATTATTCTAGAAATATTAGGCAGACTATATTATTAAAAAAGGTTTATGAATCTAAAAATAATTTTAAAAGGTATTTAAAACAAAATAAAAATCATAAAAGACAATATTCACTCACACAAACATTTATATATATATATATATATATATATATATGTGTGTGTGTGTGTGTGTATGTGTTCTGAAATACCCTTTTAAATTTTACTTCACTTGGTATGATTTTATTTTGTCTATTGATTTTTCTTCTTTTTGTCCACGATTATTTCTCAACATCCATGCAGACGTGATAGAATTTACAATTCACGTCTTTTCTGTATCATACTCGTCTCTAACCTATCTGGAGTATTCTTGACACATTTAAAAAAAAGGAGAGACTACGGTAAGATTGAAAATTATGACTAAATTAATATTATTTCTTTCTAAAACTAAGTACATTATGTGCTCTACCTCGAGTTTATTCACTTTAAATCTATCCAGGCTCCGTTTGGCGTGGTATGGGAATTTGGAAAAAGAGTGCCCAGCTCAGGTAATTTGGAAAGGGAATGTCTATCCAAGTTAACTTGAGAAGGATCCGAACTACGAAGTCTAGTATTAATAGTCCTCGTGATCCTCTTAAGTGAAACGTAAATAACAATCAATCAGTTAAAAATATGAGGTAAGAGAAAATTAAACAATTTAGAATTTTGAAAATTCCTGCATTTCTGAATTGAAGCGCAAGTACAATTAAGGGGATACAGTACCCTGAAAGTGACAAAATACCTAAAACCATTTTATTACTTTATTTTAATAAAAGAGCCTTTGCTAATATGTGAACAAAATTTCATAGTTTTAGTTGAGCTGTTTATCGAGTTATTTAAATTATTATTATAAAGTGCCAAGTCATTTCATTGACTTCCTGAAGTTTACTCTGCTTTTCATCAACTTCTTATTTTTCATGAAGGTCATGAACTTAAAGTAACAAGGCCTTTTTTATAATCAATATAATGTTTTGAACTATATATACATATATATATATATATATATATATATAATTTAATGTGTGATGGAAAACTTATTGTAAAATTGTAAATAATATCAATATAACTAAATTTTTGAGCGCAATTATCAGAAGCACTTTTGAGACACAGAGAAAAAAAAATTGTTAGAATATATTAATAATTCTAGAAGAATTTATTTTATTAAATTGAAATATTTTGAAAAAAAAAATTAAATAACAATTTGCTCGAAAATAAAGTAAATTTTTCAAAAATGCATACTTTATATGTGGTCAAAGATAGCGAATAGAACTTTTCCCTATATATACTAATTAAAAACAGTTGCTGACAGGGCACTAAGTTCCTTTAAAATTATTCAATGCTCTGCACGTCGTATGCTTTCAATAAATAGCTGATGTCCTACTATCATTAGAATAGGAATTGTTAATATACGCTTAACATAAAAGTTTTATTTTAGTTTGGCAAAATAAAAAAGAAGAATGTGTTAGTCATCTTATTAAAATATTAAGCTAACTAGCAATAGATCTTACATCCTTCAAAATTATGGTTATTTTTAACACTATTATAACAATTATTTATCACCGCTATGTTAATAATTTATAGCTTATATTAATTTTAATTACATTAATTTTAATTACATAATTTATAGCTTATATTAATTTTAATTGCATTACATATATTCAACTTAATAATTTATCGTTCGCTTTAATTTTAATATCGGAAAAGTTTATTGTTGTCCATTTCTCGGTATTTCATCGTTTACCTTAATTCTTATATTTAATTGAGTAATTTAATTATAAATATATGAAAAGTGCATCTTGGGTAGCTAAATCTGTTCTTTGTAAAAGTTTGCATAAAGCTTTTTTTACTTTTTTTTGTCATCGACTCATAGTAAGAAATTCTTGTCCTCAACATTTCTCTCTTAATTTGATCATTAACTGACATTTTTTGTGAGGATATATAAATGACACAGTTTATGAAAACAATCCTCAAACAATAGATAATCTGAAAATTATCTTTACTCAATGGATACAAGAAGTTACATCTAGAATCTTTAACGTGTTTCTTAAAATATGAGCAAACGATTTCAGTTTCGGAATACAGAAAAAGTCTAATATTTTGAATGTTTGCAAGCTTACAAATTCCTTCTGCTTTATGTTAGAAGAGCGTTTCTCCATTAAAATAAAAATAATTGTTTTAAAGGTTATTGTTTTTGTGTAATTTATTACGATATGAGACAACTTAAAATAATATAAATAGTTCGATAACTTATAGAACACGCGTGGTTCATTCTGCATATTACTGCAGATGAATAATTTACTAATTGTTTCTAAAACTAAGATATATAATGCAACACAATTTTAAGAAAATTTTATCTTTTAAATTAATAAAATAATTAATAATGTAAAAATGTTCAATGCTATGTTTCTCATTGTTTGATTATGCTTCTATTTTCATATAATAACTGCTTCTTTAGAAATTAACGAAAAATTCTACCGAAATGAAAGAAAGTCACATATTTAACTTATCCAACCGTACATTCTGGGAAATATAGTTTCAGATTTTTGGCTTATGTCTTGAGTTTCCAGGATATTTCGTCTTCAAAGAAGGATTAAGTTAAGACGTGATTAAGTTCACGTCTTTGAGTTTAAGCATATGACGTGAAAGTCTGGATGGAAACTGATCCCTCACATATGTTGAAATGGATATATTTGCAGACTTTCTCAAAACTTTGACATATTGTCTCATAAATTTCGTCATTTTGAATTCAAACATAAATTTTAGATATAATATTTTGTTTAAAAATCTTTGATACTTTGGTATCGAAGAAATTTTAAAAGAATTTCTTTTCACATCGTGTTAAAAATCTCTCCTTAGAATGCTGTAAAGTTAGTTTTAGGTATGGCATTAGAAAGAAAAAGAAGAAAATGTTCACTTTTTGGAATTTTCCGGATACGTTTCGTTTTTGCTTCTGTATTGTAAATACATATCGTGAATAGAAAAAAGAAACGTCAAAATAATTCAATTATTTATTTGAACACTTTATTTTATACATAAATTATGCATCTTAGCTCCAAAGATCTAGTATTAATTTCTTGAGATAAATTATAATCGGTAAAATTGAAAGACTACTACTCTCATAATGTTTTGAAAAATAATATGATAATTCTA
>BMAW01015163.1:34139-120966 GCA_019974015.1 Nephila pilipes | reverse complement strand
ATGTATGTACATATATATACATATATACATGTATGTATATATATATATGATAAAAATTTGAAAACTTTTTATTACCTTTATTTTACTTTTTATAATATAGATTTACCCCTAAAGTACGGAAATCAGGTAATGTGCAAAATAACTACGCCTACCCATTTAAGTGCAACAAATCATTCATTTCTTACATTACTAGATAATCTGCAAGCTACCCACCAGACACTCGTTTAAGTGAAAATAAGATCTGTTTTCGAACATCGACAATTTTTATATGTCCTTAAATTAATATTCATATGCGAATTTACAACTCAGCAATACAAACTCTATTTATTGAAACTCTCGTAATTATCTTTTAACCCGTAAAGTTATAAGTAATTCCATATGATGTTGTAAACAAAATACCCTAAAAATTGTTAAAACATAATGGAATTTATTTATTTTTCAATATCTAAGAAATCAAGTTTATAAAATCAACCAATGAATAAAGTAGAATACAAAGAATAACTCTCTTAAATAGAATTCTCAAAAGTATTAATACAATTAAGAAAATGAATTTTAGCAAAATAATGATATTGTGAGATGAAATTATGCTTACTTGTTAGTGCATTCTGAAAATTATTGACATCTTGAATTGCATAGCAACTTATTTTTGTGACACGCTTACCTATTTTTGGCACACTTAGACTTGCAGACACATTTTCTGAACCTCTGACCCGTGCATAAATATTTTGTTTTATTGCTGTCTGACAACAAAAGTCGACTCAAATTATGAGAAAGTGAAAACAGTCACTTAATTTTCAGCGTCATGGGCTTTAAATATGGAGGAAGAAAGCTAAGAAGAGAGGGGGGAGAGAGAAATTACCCATAAACTTTTTTGCACTTTAAAGATCTGGAAAATGTTAATATACACTTCACCTAGGTAAAGAGCTGAAACTTTTTTGTAGATGATTCCTCTCTGTAATGGAACAAATAAGGTAATCTGCAGTCAACTCATATAACAATGAGTATATAATGTACACATTAACGGTTTCCGAACATTTATGGTGACATATGTACATAGTTTTGAAAAGTTTTATTAAATAACACACATAATATACAATATTAAGTAGTAAAGAAATTGTCATTTCAATCAAATTGAAAAGCAATTTCTTCTTAATTTTAAGTATTAATAGCTTTTAAAAAATTCTAACTTAAATGTACATTATAGTTAAAATAATAATCACAAATAAAGACCATAAAGTCATCATAGATAGAGTCTAATAAAAAATAATAAAAATTTTATGAAGAAGCCTTAATTTTAAACATGTTAACTTTTAAACTAATTTTTGTGAATAATGAATAATTTTAATTTCATATTTCAGGAGATCGACTGTATTGTACCTTTCTTGCATCCGAAAGTATACTTGAATTCGTCTAGTAATAATAAAGATTATGTGTTATCTTTGTATAAAAACATGATAGACAATGCTCTTAAACTTTTAATAAAAGACACCACCGAACGGAAGAAATTTATAGCAGATGTCATAGAGGTGGAAACAGATATTTCCATAGCTATTAGGGTAAGTACACAACAATTATGTAAAATGTCTAAAAGTCGTGTGAATGACAATTGTGTGCAAGTATAATAATTAGGACTAGACAGCCTACTAAAATTACGCATTCGGTATTTACTAGGAGATGTTTTAAATTGATTTTATGTGCCTTGATTTATGTAGATATTCTATTTAGACTCCCAGAAGGCGAGTTTATAATGGAATTAACTTTTAAATTTAGGTAACTTGACTTTAAAAAATTTTTAGTTGTGGATTCTTCTTGAAATACGTTTTGTTTTCATGTTTTCGAAAATAGATATAAAAAATACAAGAAGTAGAATTTATTATTCTTAAATGTCTTAAGTAATAAAGATATTGTTCCTATTATTAATGAGGAAAAACCTAGAGCTTAAAGAATTTTAAAGACATACAATGAAACTGGATTATTATTTCCAGATGAAAAGAGGTTGATAATAAGAAGCATTTTAAATAAACGCTTTCTCTTAAATACTAAACATATATAAAGAAATCAAGCGAATATGACTAAATTCATTTGGATCTCCTTAACTCATGAGTCTTCTTAACTCGTTGTTTTGCTACGACTCCCTTTTTATGAGGTTCAGATTAATTTCTTTTGAGATTACTTCAATTCCTATTAAAAGAAAAGACATTAAAACCTTTTCTCTCTCTTTTATATCAAGGAACAAATAAAACACGGAGTTCCAATTTCCAATAGCAAACTTATTCTCCGAATGAGAGAAATTAGAAACTTGAGAAAGAATTAAGTCAAATGGCTCTTGTGCACCTAAAAACAAGCAAAAAAAAAAAAAAAAAAAGTGCAAGGGTAGAGTAGGGATCTTTTACGAAACCAAATCTAAAAGAATTAAACCAACAAAAGAACTGTGGGGTGAAAAAACTTAAGACACATTCAAAACCAGATATCCGAGTTAAAAAAAAAAAACGAAAGCCGTCTCTAACCTTGGATGAAACACGGCAACGAAGCAAAGGCTGAAAAGAAGATAACAACAATCAGAACGAGTAGGGAGAACTTTAAAAAAGTTCGAAACATTCAAGATAAAGAGCTTTAAACGAGGCGACGGTCTTAAAGCTGGATTACTATCAAAGTTCAAGTAAAGAGCCGACAAAGTAACGAGAATAAGATATTAAGGAATGCAATAGATCTGGGGAAAGTTCATGCTCTGAATGTTTGAAGGCAAGGAAGGAAGGAAAAGGAAGAGGCGACAAAGGACCGTAAGTCCCCTGATCGCAAGGAGCAGATAAAGGAGAGAAGATAAAAATCCATAGTTCACTAGCACCAGCTTAGAAACATTTTCTTCAGTATTATTTATTAAGATAGGAAAGATTAAATAAACAATTACTTTCTTATTCGATTGACTGAAAACTATTAATACAAAAAAGAAGAATGTTTAAGGATTAAAAAAAAAAGGAATATATACATTTTTTAATTTATATTTTTTCATACTAGTGATTGCCAAATATTAATATCGGAAGGAAGAAAGTTTGGATAAAAAAGGAATATTTACTTTTTATTTATATATTTTATATTAACTTGTTTCTTTCTTCACACATTAGAACTGAAAAGTATTGTTTGTGTGTCGTTAACATTATAATATTAATTTTTATGTTTTTTTCAATATGTTACACGAATTCAAAATATTACATTAATATACATTTTTTTAAAAAAATTCTAATAAGGAAGCTAAGGCAACTTTCCTTATGGAGAATCTAGCAGTCAAGAGAAAAAACAAAAGGAAGAGAGAGATAGAGAGTCAGGTTATGGATGTGTTCGTCGGAACAAGTCTAGCGCAACTGAGAAGGAAAATCTTGACAGCTTGATTTACAATATTTTTTGTCGTACAAGTTGTCTGGTCTGTCTAGCCCGCGTTTTTTTTTCCAACATTTTTTTTTTATAGAGAATGGTTTCATTTAAATGAAGTAAATGAGGTCGTTTTTCAGGAGGCTTCGGTTGAGATGTAAAGAGTTAAGTAGGTTGGAGTAGGAAATAATTGTTACAGATTAATAGGGAGAAAAGTGTATACCATTGTTATGAGTAAAAATGAATTGGACTGTAATATAAGAATTTTCATGGTTGATGAGTCTATTATAAAAATTTCTCATTTGTAAGTTATAAGGTTTTATTAGTGGAATTTTGATGTCTTTATGAATGACTGAGTTTCTTAAGCACCACGGAGAATTCGTAACAATTCTTAATATTTTATTTTTGAAGGTTTAAATTTTGGTTAAGTGGATTTTTGCTGCGTGACTCCGTATGGGTACCAGGTATAGGATAATGGGTCTGAAGATTTATTTATATTATAGGTAATGGGTCTGATAACTTGTTTACATAGGAAGGAGAGAATGGAGTGCCTATCTATGAATGAGATGCAGTTATTAATTTTTGCCCTGAGTAATACCTAGATGTTTTACTTTGGTGTTCCAGTTAATATTGTTATTAAAAGGTTTGCGATGATGGGAGGGGAGGGATGCGACCTTTCCTATACCCGACTAAGCAGAAATAAGCAAAAGGTTGCCTTTGAGACGCATTCCTTGAAGGTGTAGCGTTCCAGTTTCATCCAGTCCTTTCCAGATGCTGTGACGTATATTAGCATCACAGCCAGCCAATCGGCTCAAGGAGTGATTACGTAATTCGCCTGTGTGCGATGTCAACCAATCGCCATAAGGCGCAATTCATGACGTATTGTCTGGAAGAAGAGATCAGGTGAGTGGACAGAGTATGACCTTCGGCGAAAGATCATACTGCTGTGTTGAAGTTCGAAAAAACTTTGTTTTTTGATACGACTAATAATTCTTCAACAATTAAGATGGAAGATATTAAGTTTTTTAACCATCGTCGCTTCATCTTCCTCAATTGCTTTGAACTAAGATAGAGGCTTCCATTTTAATACTTTATGTATATATATATATATATATATATAGAAAATTTATGAAAGAATAATTTAAAATATTTAAATATATATATATATATATATAACAAAAAATTTCTGGGAAAATTATAAAAATTAAATTAGTGTGTGTGCATGCGAGCGTTTGAATTTGATATGAATCACCATCATTTCTCTCGGAAAATGAAATACTTAAACTCGAATTTTTTTTTAAATAAAGAATTACTTTCAAGACCGCTCGGACACTAAAATTACATGTACATTCAAACCTTTTTATTAGTATAATTTTAAGAATGATACAAATTTTCTGGTAAAAGTGGCTCCGTAATAATTAAAAATAATATCAAAAGAATGCAAACGAAACGCAGAAAATTCATATTGGTGTTGGAAATTATATTATTGCCAAATTTATATTAAAACTATAACTCGCTGCTTCGTATCCATGGGCGAGAACTACCTCGAGTTAACGGGATTCGTTTACTTACTTATTGATTATTGATAATGGTATTGATGCATCCATTTCTTTTTATAACAGTTGGGAGAATGTAAGAATATCAATAAAAAGTAATGATAAGACACCTTAGTGAAGCTATGAAGAGTTATAAAGGGTTGGAAAAATTTAAATTTTAAAAATATATGCAGTAAACTCTTAGGATCTATGCCGAAAGGAATTTAAGAAGGCACTTCTACTTTTTCATTTTGTATTGTTAAATAATGGTGTTACTGAAGGTCTCTTTCTATTTCAAATAAATTAACATGCGCATTATTATAAAACAAGGCAGAATATATCGTTGTATATTTTTACAGAGCTAAATAAAACAATACAATGTAATAATCTTCCTTACACACACACATACATACTCTCTCTCTCTCTCACACACACATACACACACTCACACACACACACACACACATATATATATATGTGTGTGTGTGTGTGTGTGTTTTCTTCTACAACTACAAGTAGATTTAACAATATTTTTAATTAGCGTCCAATTTAATCACTTTAATTTCGAAACTTAATGAAAATAATACAAAATAATCTTATGTAATATAGATTCAGATTAAAATAACTACAAAAACTCAATGCAAAGTTTTGCAAAGAACAGATTTAGCCATCCAGAGTGCACTTTTTTTTATAATTATTATTAAATTACTCAACTAAATATAAGAACTAAAGTAAACGATGAAATATTGAGAAATGTACAATAGTAAACTTTTCCAAGCTTAAAATTAAAGCAAACGATAAACTATTAAATTGAATATATTCAAGCTAAATGTAATTAAAATTAATGCAAACGATAAATTACTAAATTGAATATATTTAAGCTAAATGTAATTAAAATTAATGCAAACGATAAATTATTAAATTGAATATATTTAAGCTAAATGTAATTAAAATTGAAGTAAAAAAATTGAAAAGTTATCTGGTACGCCAAAAGTGATCCAACTAAAACAATAGCTCCTTGGGTGGCTAATTAATAATTGCGTGTAAATTGTACGCAATATCTTCAATTGTACATTGATAAATAAATATACTGCTGTTTGTAGAAAATGCAACCCCATGAAAGAATCATCAGAATCAAATGAAATTTAATGCAGAAACGACTTGTACTGATACAAATAAATGATGAAATTTTCAAAACAAAAGAAACAAATTAAGCGTCCGAAATCAGTATTTGGTGCAGCCACCATGCGCTGCAATAAGTGCTGCTATACGACGTGGCATGGAGTCAAACAGATGTTGAATATCTGCTTGAGGAAGAGAATTCCATATCGCTTGTATGCGCAACCAAAGTTCGTCTTTGGAAACTGCAGGACGCGGATCACGAGCGAGACGCCGACCAACCATATCCCCCACGTGCTCAATAGGCGACATATCCGGTGAATAAGCAGGCCAAGGAAGAAGTTGCATGCGTTGTGCTGAACAGAAGTCTCGAACAGTCCGCGCAACATGTGGGCGTGCATTATCCTGCTGAAAGATAGCTCCAGGGATGCCTTGAAGGAAAGGAACGACTTCGGGCTGTAGCACTTCACGGACGTACCTGTTGCTATTGAGATTACCCTCAATTCGTATCAAATTGGATCGTCCATGATACGAAATCGCACCCCAGACCATAACTCCGGGTGTTCGACCACTATGTCGTTCAATAATACACTCAGGAAGGCAGCGTTGACCGGCATAACGTCTAACACGAACACGGCCATCATGGGTCCACAAATTGAAGCGTGATTCATCTGAAAAGACAACTTGGTGCCAATCAGCTCGCCTGTCTCTGTGCTCAAGAGCCCACTGCCAACGCAGCCGTCGATGATTCGCCGTGAGGGGAATCCTGTATAAAGGCACCCTTGCACGCAATCCACGGCGCAGCAGACGACAACGAATTGACGAAGCCGACAATTGTACACCTGTAGCAGTAGACCAACGTGCTGCCAGCTGCCTGGAGGAAGCTGTGCGATCATTCACCGCCATGCGGAGCAGGTGTCGATCATCGCGCTCTGACGTCACCTTCTGTCGTCCAGTGCCTGTTTTTCGAGTTGTTCGGTGCTCGTCGGTCCACTGCTTCCAAACTCGCATCACTGTGGAACTGTTCCGCTGCATACGAGCTGCTATTGCGCGATAGGAAAATCCTCCTTCTCGAAGGCCGATTATCCTCCCTCGTTCAAACTCCGTAAGTTGCTTGAATTTCTTATTCTTCCGTCGTGGAGGCATACTCAGGTCTCACTAAACGTTTGCCACTAACAAATAATCATAGACTTTTTTCAACGTCCCGCTACAGCACTTTATTTATACGCTTTCAGCATCAATTCAGAGGGCGCTGCGCGCGCCGCGCACGCGCGATGGCTCTGAAACTTTATTAATTTGCATAATATCCTATAATTGACATTTGCTGCGAATTTCATTTGATTCTGATGATTCCTTCATGGTGTTGCATTTTCTACAAACAGCAGTTTAAAATATCTTCTCTTTGTCTCGTACATTTAAGGAACTTAAATAGTACTACGTTATGCAAGTGTTGAGAGCAAAATCAAAAGTTTTCTGAAAAAAATATAAAAATTAAATTAATATTTATCAATTTCTAATTGTTTGAAAAATGTTTTAAGTATAAATAACAGTTTACCTGCTATTTGCATGTGTTCATTGTATATTTCTTTTTTAGGATTCCGAAGAATTTCAGAGCCCTATGATTTCATCGGAAAATGTAAGTTTTCTTATAGTGATATTCAATTTCTGAATAATGTTTAGCCCTTAATCAATTTTTCAATTATTCACTAAGTTATTATCGCGAAACTTCTATAACAGGCTTCGAGTAAAAAGTCTCTAGTAGAAACCCACCCTGCTGGCAATTATTAAATTTCTGGGCTTTCGTCGTGTTATCCAAAATCTTTAAAAGTATAATTTAAAAAGCCCAAATAAATTCCATGTGAAGATTTGATTTTATATTAGACAGAAATTACACTTTTAATAATTGTTAGAGATACTTACAAATATTTTTCTTTTTTATAGAATAAAAAAAAACGTTTCCCAATTTTGCTACTAACTGCGGCTATTAACGTGTTTGTGAACTTATATGACTTGCAAGCAATTGACTCAAGGTTAAATGATGTACCTGTAATAAATTGCGAATCGAAATAGAACATATATAATTATCTTCAACTATGTTCCCCCACTATGATTATCACACAATGAATGTTATCGCTTATATTTCTCCTTCCGTTGTAAATTTTATCTTAAAATAAACGTTTGTCGTTATTTTAGTAATCAACTCCGTTATGTACTTTTAAAGATAAACTTCAAATCAAGAATTGTTAGAACTCGCTATCTAAACGATATAAACGAACTGTGTAGAGTATTTGTGAACAGTTTTTACGAGAGTCTTTAAATTGATAAAACAAAAGGAAGTACTATTTATTAATAGCATGAAAACACTGAGAAAATATATGCTTCAGTAAATAAATAAATTTTTCTTTTATAAAACGAGAAATTAAATTAATAGAGTATTTTGTGCACAAAAATATGTTATTGGAAATTGCTGTTGTTATGTTATGGATAATGTATGGTATACTTTAAATTGCCCGAAAAGCCTAAATGGCATCAGCTGCCGGATCTGGTGCCTTAGGATTGAAGAGAAATTCTCGAAGGGACAAATAAATTTATATGAGTTCTCATGTTGTGAAGATAAATTTCATGCTTTTTGTATAGATTTGTTCCGAGTCTTACTATTAAGTTATTGATCATGTAGCAGTTAAGATCTGTTAATTAATGGTTTCTTCAAGGGATGACTGAAAGATCTTCACTTATGTATATTCTATAATTAATCAATGTTAAATAAAGTCTTGAATTATTATTGAAATGTAACTTATAATTATTGAACTATTCTTCATTCTGATTTTAAAATTGAGGTTATGTTTAAATATTATACTTAATATGCAGCTGTTCACTTCCTATTAAGTATAATATTTAAAAACATAGCCTCAAGTTTTTAATTTTTTTAAGTTTTTTTTAAAGTTTTTCAAGTTTTTTAACAATTTCAAAAGTTAAAACACCTTAAATGCTAGCCCGAGGGGGACATTTCTTTTAGCCTAGTTCATAAAGGCACAGCAAAAGGCGACTGGTCAACTTTTCTTCAAAATCACTGGTCCAGGGTTTGAAAGGCTGCCAGCCCACCAAGGTTTATCATGTCCCCCCTCTACGATGTAGAAAAATACCAGCCAGGGAAGTGGTGACCCAGGACTAGAACATTAGATGACAGCACAGCCTAGAATTACTGGCTGCAAATGCCCCCGAAGCAAAACACTAACCCCTTTGTGTCTAATTAAGACAACATAAATCACAGCTAGTGATATCCCGGCAACGGCGCACATGTCCTACCACTCAACTGGAAACAGCCGATGACGCCACACACACAAATGGAAACTGTCCAAAACACAATTCAATACAATAGGTAGGGAATGTATATTATGATTGAAGTAATAGCTTGAAAAGCGACCTTCACTATAAATATATCATTCAGAATGATATATTTGTTGTGAAGGTCGCTTCATCACGATGATATTGGAGGGAGAGCTTACAGGGGCTCACTTCGACAACAACGCTAGAAGTGAAAACGCCTTAACAATTAGCCATAGAGAGACGTCTACTTTAGCAGAAAAAAGCGACCGGTCAACTTTTCTTCGGACCCACTGGTCCAGGATTCGAAACGCCGCCGGCCCACCAAGGTCAACAGCTTCCCTCTCCATGGAGTCGGAAAACATCCTACGCCGAAAATAGAATTTTATTACATGTAAGACATTTATTAAATATTTTAACTTATTGCATCTTTTATTGCATATTTTAAAGAAAAATAATCAGACCGGTCTCAGGTCAGTATTGTTAGGAAAAATTTAAACTGGTTCGGCATAAAACAGGCCCTTTAACTACAAGATATGCTCAAAGAATAATATCCGTGCAGGATTGTTCTTCAAAAGGCTTACAAATTATTCTAAAAAACAACTTTTCTCCTTAACATGTTTAAAATTTCTGACGATTTCATTTTATTTCTCAAATTTGTATAACAACTCATGTTGCTTTAAAGACTGTTGCTTATTAATAATAATCAATCCATTAATTTTTAATAAATTTCCTTATAGTTTTACTTATTAAAAAATTAATTGAAACTGTTTTGCTTAAAAAAATTTGGTTGACAGAATGCAAACATTTGCCATCAAGGCAGAAGTAATTGCTTCATGGAATTTATAAAATGTTTTTAAAGTATTTTAATTGAAGAGTTGGATTATATTTAAAAGAACAATAATTGAAAACAAAATTTCTTCCATGGCTTTGTTATACGATAATATTTTGTACTCTGTTACTGTTGAATAAATATTATTTTCATATAAACGTATGAAAATATTTATTCAACAGTAACAGAAACTTTATTCCCAATTTTTTTCTAATTACTAACTTTCTGAACTGAATAGTAGTTGTACAGAGCTACGAGTAATAAAAATTGATGAAATCTTTTTAATTCAAATATAGTTTTGATTTGGATTTTCTAGTAACGAGAAAATTAATCGATTACCAGGTTCAGTTGTTGAAAGATCTTTGGAGAACTATTGTCGGTGAAGCGATCCAGGAGGTAGAAATTGTCTCAGTGTGTAAATATGACTTAGAAAGCATTCTGACTTCGTTAAGCAATGCCCAGCCAAAGTAAGTATTCTTCTCATATATAACTCAACGTTTGTTACTTTGCTGGTCCCACATGTTGCCGAGCATATTACACACACATACAAAATAATAATGCAAAAAACTGACAATGAAGATAATTTTGTTCAACAAAGCCCTGTTTTACATTTAAGATCAATTTTAAACCAAATACACAAGAATATTGAGAATGATTCAGATGATTTCAATATTCCATATTTTCAAAAATTAGCGTCTCATAATGATACATAATACATGAATACAAATAAATGTCCTCATATGTTTTTCATGTTTAGAAGCTTTCACGGCACTTTCTCGCAATTGGATCGGTCGCAGTGAATCAGATGACTTGATGTTACACAGCTGACCACCTAATATAGTCCCATGCGATTTCTCCCTCTGAGGGTTTGTAAGAGATAAGAAAAAAGTTTTCGCCACCATTATCCCCAAATTTATTTGAACTCAAACAGTATATTTCTGCTGCTGTACAATCTTTTACCCCTGACACTTTATACGTGTTTGGCAGGAATTTACATATTGGAATGACATTATACGAGTAACTAAAGGAAGTTGCATCAAACACTTGCAGAAAAAATTTCTATAGTTTGCCTTTGCATTCTTGTATTAGTTATCATTCTGTGTCGTTCGTTTTTGAAAATATGGAATTTTGAAATCAGAGGAATCATTTTGAAAAAGTCTGTAGTAATTAAAGTTGAGGGAAGAAGAAAAAAGTAATACTTATTCTACAGGATAACGAAAAAATTACAGAATTATCGAAGGTTTTTTCACGTTCTTATTGGTCTTTAATTAAACCTTGTATCTGGTTATGACATGTAATTCCCTTTAACTAACCTTTGGGGCTGCTTTATTTTGATGTTTGATATGAGGACCGCGCCTTGTGAAGCAATCATGATATATGTAAATTAGATGTACTATATAAGAAGTACAGTAAATATAAGATTGAGGAGATATAACCGAAGCCATAGAACTGCAAAGAGGTTGCCAGAACGCTTCTACCTGAACTGAAACACGGACTACAAAGCATACTTGAATCCCATCCAGTTTTAAGAAGTGTGCTAGACAAATAGATATCTTTATTATAATATGAAGACGAATAGAATTAGGATAACTGCACCACATATATTTAATTTATTAAAACAGTAATAATTCAAAGACTGAATAAATTGCCTTAAGAGTTTTGACTGATTATTATTGCGTAACTACGTTTCTAAATCATAACGAGGACAATTCGTTATAATCTAATACTAGTAACTATGACGATTTTATATTGAGAATTATCGCACACTATATAACTGAGGATGTATATCAATTTAAGCTTTCTTATTTGTGTAACATTTGTTTAATTCCAAGGAACAGTTGCTAAGTGAGGGGGGGGAAATAGAAATTTATCTTTTTTTTATTTTCCGATATTCAGCGATTATAACTTAGAAGGAAAAAAATAAGAAACGAAATAAATTGAGAGACTAAAGATTTGACAAGTTTTTAATTGATGATGTATGCATTTTATTAGTGATTTTGCTGTTTATAATGCTATTGAATATAAAAGAATGTTTAATTTCCAGCACACATCACATCTTTTTAACGTAACTATTCGCTAACAATTACCGTAATACAGAATGCTTTAATCGTAGCATAATCGTAGTAGAAGGATTTTAACAGCATTCGATACATAGAATAGATAAAACTGAGAAGTGAAAAACAAAAGCAATTCAGTTGTTAATAGTGAATTTGATTTATATGTTCGAATAATATTTTACATATGAATCAATTTTAAAGTCTTGAAGGCATTCAGTTTGATAACAGTTTTTATTATTTGTCAGATTTCGCTTTTTATTTTATCCTTTGTAATCAGAATAAAATAAATTTTACTCAACAAATATTTTTAAAAAATTATATTTCACATTTTCTTGTGAAGTGTGTTTTCGCCATTAATCTACATTTCCATTATAAGGGTTTTTAGTCAACAATCGATAGTTTGCAAGAAAATATTATTTCAAACTTCATGATATTGATAATCGTTATTATTTAACAACTTTATGTACTTCTTAAATATGGCTTTTCGTGAATTTAAAAAACATTTATTCTGAAAAAAAATTGTAACAGAACATGTTATTATTTTTATAATCAGCATTTAAAAAAAAGGGGTGGGGGTTCGCAAATTTTCACTAAAAATAAGTTTGAAAAAAATATTTCTGTCCTCAGTAATATACTTATGGTTCTTTCCGCACATTAGCGAAACATCCTAAAAAAAGTGACATGATATAATAAACTCAAGATATTTGTATAAAGGACAGATAAATAAACAAAATTTTAAATTTATGTATTAAGGATTATTATTTATAAACAAACAATATCAAAACAAATATATTTAATTAATTGAATTTATTACACAATTTTTATTCCGAATTCTTAAATTGAAATATAGTTATGTCCCATATGATCAGACTAAGTTAAACTCTTTTGATAAAAACTATTTATTGTAGTTTTGTTTGATCAGAGAATAAATATCCTGTCTCTGAACTTCTTCGTCTAATCCTTATTTTATCATTTCAAAAGTTTATTTGACGCATGCTCACAAACTACGAAAGTCACCGACTACATGATCAGACTACATACTAAGGGTACTTTTTGAGTAAGTACCATTTTTCAATATGTGAGCTACGGCACTGCTTTCGCCATTCCATACAGAGGCACTGAGAACCTACATTAGTTGGTTAATCACAGACACCAGCTCGGAAGCATCCGACAATGTTTACGTTTGTTTAAAATGCCGCCCGCAATTGAAAATGCCGGCGATTGTGAAATAAGCACTTTTATTCCTTTTCTGCTTACTAAAGGAGAGCAAACTGTCGAAATTCATCGGCAGATTAATGAAGTGTGTGGACGTGTGACATTAGAGACACAACAGCAATCCTTAGAATGGAGACATTCAACATCACCAAAAAAAAGGAAGTTGAAGCAAACAATTTCAGCACGTAAAACAATGTGTACCGTGTTTTGGGATATGCAGATGGTATTTCTTGTGGATTTTTTTGCTTCGGTGTGACGCAATAAATTCTGAGATATATTATGACACCTTGACTAAACTATCACAAGGTGGGACATACTGATTAAAAGAATTTTTTTGTTGCATGACAATGCCTGTCTATACATAGCTCGTCGAACCCAAAATTTCATTACATCAAATGGCTGAAAGCAACTTGATCACCCTCAGTATAGCTCTGATCTGACTCCCCGTGACTAACACCTGTTCCTTCACTTGAAAAAGCATTTAGGCGGTCAACGCCATGACAACAATGATGATGTCAAAACGGCATTGCTGCAGGGATTAGCTTTTCAGGTGACAGATTTCAATGAAAATAGAATACAGAAGCTGGTTGTGCGATATGATACATTTCTTATTAGAGTAAAGGTAATTATATTGAATGGTAGATTAAATTACAGGCTTTTTAAATATAAAATGAAATAATAGAATAAACTGCACTTGCTTCGTTTAATATCAAAACGGTACTAACACGTTAGTACATGGTGTGAAATTATTAACTAAGGAAACCCATTCACATGCTTTAATTTTGTTAAAAGGAAATTTCAATAAATAAATTAAACCCAAAATATGTTTTAGAAAGGCCGCCAATTACATTATCTGGAGGATGATATCGCAACTTATGAAATTCTTAGGAAATGATTACCGAGATCTACATCTTCATTACATGTCAAGACTTGCTGATTGGGAGTATGCTTTCGAATCTAAATGGGAGGAATGCTCAGAATTCATCAGACGAGAGTTTGGATTAGCAGCATTTAAAGCACTGCTGGACTCTGGTTACATTCAAACACAACAAATCCAAGAGGTCAGTACAAAGTTTTGAAATTTTCTCAACAATTGTATTTGATTTCAATAAAAAGTAAAATTTAACAACAAAAAAGAATCTTTTTGTAACATCACTATGTAGTATAATTAGTAACATGCTTTTCTTTTTAAGATCAAGAATGCATTTTTGGAAGTAAAGAGAAATTTCCTGTATACTTTCCAATCTGTCGACTGGGCTAAAGGAAGATTAAAAGGTCTCTTCCTAAATAAGGTATAATAATTTAAATTGCGATATTGTTATGAATATAAAGGGTGTCCTTGGACTCATGGGCCAAATTTTAAAGGAAGGTACAACACACATAAAGAAGCATTTTTTTGTATAGCAATGAAATATGAAATGAAAAATGTTGGTGGAAGAAACGAAAAGTGTTACTGGAAAAACAAGAAATGGTGAGAAAACGAAAAGAACTCTTTTTATATACATCATAGTAAAACTCTTACTGTTAATGATTTGATTGAATTCCCAGCTTTAACCTACACGTTACACGTCACGTGCTTTACTGGTGCGCTTCCCTGTTAATGTATGGGTGGGCATTGTGAATAAATTTCTGATTGAACCATACTTGTTACTACACCCACTCTAAGTCTAACTTATTTCTTTCATTATTTAACTCTACAGTCATCTTAAAGTCTAACTAAATTTTTAACGAGTTCAAAACACCATAAAAAGACAACACAATTTATGAACTATCAACATAGAATATGCAAGATCACACACACACTCTCTCTCTCTTTCTAGAATCCTTCTTAACTCTGTTTTTATATTCTGATAATAAAGTCTTAACTCACTCGTTAGGATTCACACACTTCTTGTTTAAAATATATCCAACTCTTTTTACTGTAACTAGGAGACGCTTCAATCCAACCGATTAATTACGATGATTCAATTCAATTTACAAATATATATCACAGCTTGTCGTTTTCCTCTACTTCCTTTATCTTTCCTTTCAATTCTATTTCGCTTATAAATAAATTCAGTATACTTCTTGTCCTTCTGTAATTTGCCTAATCACTTTTTATTTCAGTTGGTAATGAGTTGTTAATTTAAGCAATTCACATTACCAAAAAGTCCCTGAGGTTAGAGAAGATAAAGTCGCGAAAGCCCGGGCGTCACAAATGGTACGATGTATCGAATCTATCTGGAACAAGTTTTTCCAGAATTACTAGACAATAAACCAATTACTGTTCAAAATGTCATGTGGTTTCAGCACGATGGAGAACCAGTCCATTTCGACATTAATATGTGTAATTACCTCAATACCCCGTTAGGTCCTTGATAGATTGGTCAAAAGGAACCATTTGCTTGGCCAACATGTCCATCTGATTGATCAAGTATTGATTTTTTTTTCCTTATTGGGAAACCTCAAAATACTTCTCATCTACGAGACTTCAATTCACTCTGATGAGGACTTCATTGCAAAACTTTCAATCGCTTCTAGAATTGTTCGGGAAACTCCTGGTTGCTTGGAAAGGATTTGTCAATTAGTGACTAAACTCCTCCAGATTTGTATCGATGTTGGTTGTGGCACCTTTGAGCATTTTCTGTAGTTATTATTGTGAATATTTTTTTTCTCAGCATTTCTTCTTTTCTCACCAAAATTGTTCATTTCCGACCCCACGATTTGCTATCCAAAAATGCTTATTTATGTATATTTCACCTTCCCTTAAAGTTTGGTCCATAAATTCAGGTATATTCTGTATATAGATTTATACAGACGAATTCCCGAAATTAATAGATTTCCCCCTTTTTTTGTGTCATATTTTGTAGGTTCAAGCCATGAAGTTTTACTCTGGATTTCCAGATTTAATAATAACGCAACAAAATGTTTTAGATAATATATACCGAGATGTAAGTATTTTCAGTTGATTCAATGCCTTTTTTCTTCTTCTGTTAGTTTTGTTATTAAATTATTTATAGCTATTGTTGTATAGAAGATATGATATTTAATATATCTTTATAAAACCCTTGGATATGGTGTAGCATTTAGTATAGAAAATAGTTTATGATAATGTAAATGTGAGTAATTAGATATGAACCTAACTCTATAACCATGTATTTTTTACGAATCGAAATCTAAATCTAGATGTAAAACTCTTTTGAAAACGTTTAATGAATTACATTTCCAATATTTAGATTGAGTAATATTACAGTAAATAATAAAAATTTAGATCTTTGGAAATGCGTGAATGAATTACAAAAATATTTTAGTAATATCCATTATATATACTATTTAGAATCCAATAAATAATATTGTCTAACATAGGAGCGATTTTAAAAAAGGAACTGACCAAAAATAAATGATTCAGTCAATGAGATTAATCAGTTATTAATAATACTAACCAAATTAATTGATCAGAACAATTATTTTATGAGAATTTATCACATTGAACTGGTTGTTATTAATAATTTACAACAATTAACGGTAAATTTAATAATTTTCAATGCATCCAGTTTAAGTTTTACCATTACACTTGCGTATATTTTTCACACACCACCACTTCACTGTTTTTGCCGCCTTAAAAAGTTTGTGTGTAATGCAATTGATAATGAATGCACCTTATAAATAATAGTAATGATTGTTTTAAATCAGGCTTTTACATTGACCAAATTTCATTTCTATTGAAATTGTTAAAGTATAATTATAGTAATTTATTGTACTTGGTATCGCATGATATTAAAATTAAGTTAAAGTTTGGAGTTTCAATCGATATATTATGCTTAATTAATTACATAGACCAAACTTCATTGGAAATTACTATTATTTATTGGTAAATCTAATTATTATGCATTATTTATCACGAAAATCAAAGGACGTAGCTAGTTTTCAAAACCGGAATTTTTATTTTACTTATAACATATACTCGTACTCTTGTAAACCATTTTAGAAACAATAAATCAGAAAATCCTTTTTAGTAAATTATATCCTATTAAATTATTGTATTAACTTTATCGGTACAGGTAATACGAGGTGTGGTTATTAAATAACGAGACTCATGCTGCTACAGAAGAAGTGCGCATGTACCATACGTCAGCAGCCGACAGCTGTTTAGCGTGAAGCCTTCTCTTTCGAATGCAGCTCCTCTTGCTTCTGTAAACACAAATCCATATATCCATAGTCTTCGTTAGCATTAGAGTTATTTATTTATTTGTTTGTTTCGCCGGAAAAATGAAAAGTGAGCTATGAATAGTTGTGAAATTTCACATGAAAGTTGGTAAAACCGCTACTCAAACATAATTTATTGATAGAAGTGTATGGCAATGAATGCAATTATCACGAGCACGTGTTTTTCAGTGGTTTAAGCGTTTTCTAGATGACCAAGAAGACGTTGAAGATGATTCACGCTCTGGTCGCCCTTTCTCGACAAAAACGGATGACAATATGGAAAAAATCAGTAATCTGGTTCGATCTGATCCTCAATTAAGTATTCGTGGAATTGCTGAGACTGTAAGAATTGACAAAGAATCCGCACGGCAAATTTTTCCTCCAACACAATGTGTCGGCTGATTCCACATTGTCTGTCAAGAGGTTTCTAGCCACGTACCGCATCCCAGAGTTAGAACATCAGCCTTTTTTTTTTGCCGGATTCTGAACCATGGACTTCTTTCTGTTTCATAAATCTGCAATAAAAGGAACAAGATTTGAGTTCGTTGAAACTGTGGAAGAGAAACGGCATGAGTCCTGACTGAACTAACAGAAGACTTCTAGCACTGTTTGGAATAATGGAAGAGGAGAATGGAACGTTGTAGGGATAGAGGAGAGGTGTATATTGAACGTGATAATAAGTAAATATGTATGAAATCAAAATTAATTTTTTTGACGTCAGTCTCCTTATTTAGTAGCTACACCTCGTACATAAAATAATTTATAGAGGTTTTTTTTTTATTTTATTCCTTTATATAAAAATAGGAAGAATTTTTAGAATGATATCAATAACTTGTTTACAGACTGATATTTGCACTTTATTTCCTTCGAGCACTTTAAGCATGCTTTTTAATAATGTGTTCTTAAGGTATTTATAGTATTTTTCTCCATTTGAAAGGATAATGTGTTCTTAAGGTATTTATAGTATTTTTCTTCATTTGAAAGGATAATGTGTTCTTAAGGTATTTATAGTATTTTTCTTCATTTGAAAGGATGCACAACATAATAATTAATGTAAGTACACAGAAAAAAAATAACAAATGAAGCTTTAAAATTTATCGGGTTCTTTTCTTTTTTTTCTTTTTTTATTGTTTGCTAACCTTCTTTTCATTAAATTGTTTTTACTTATTTTTTAATAGACATGTGAACGATCAATTAAAGCAGACATATTATTCTGTACATTGAATTATTAATTAATTTCAATCATCACATACAATTTTGGAGTCATTTTTAATTAAAATTCAAACCTTATGATCATTTAAGAAATGCATAGACATCAATTTTCAATTCTTGAAATGAATGTCAGAACTTTAAGAAAAATAGAATATTTTTCCATTAATGGAGTAGGTAAACTTCTTGGAGTAAGCTTGGATCGGATCCAATTTTACCCTACGCCTTGACGATAAAAAAGAAATAAAATGCAAACGAATTGGCAATATAATGATGCTATCCTGCTTGACTTTAACGCAACCCTACCTAAAGCATGATTTGGCGCCTTTATATTTTTCGGCACTAAGGCGTGGGCTAAAATAAGATTTTGCCATACTTTGATTAGGCATTTAATTTTATTCGTATAAACAGGCCTATTTTCTTGTAAATAATAAACATTTATTTATTTTATATCAACAGCTGGAGTTTGAAGATAACTTTTTTCTAGATGTAATGAATTTTAAAAAGTTCAAAACACGATATTTCTTTACAAGATTATGGTATGGAAATGTAGAAAACTCAGCCAGGTATGTGAATTTAAATATGATATTTGAGAAAGATAAGTAAATAATGGGTCAAAAAAAAAAAAAGACAATTATTATTTAGACAGAAATTGTTTCTGTTACAAAAAAGATATTCTGTCAGAGATGACATATTTATTACTAATCGTAATTTTTTCATAAGCAAAAATTATACTTGAATTTAATGTTAGCTTCATACTTAAAGAAAAATTCTAAATAAATTTTTATTAAGTGTCTTTTATTTTTTTGATAAATATAGCATATTACATTATAAATAAGAGCAGTTCATTTGCTTTAAAATTGAAAAAAAAATGTCAAAATTGAGTATTGAAAATATTGAAATCAGTTGCCGAATCGAAGTACTGAATAGAAAAATTAGTATAAGGGATTATTTCCTAAGGAATTGGTCATTGATACTTTTAAGTAGTCACTCTGATTCTAGTGTTTTATTAATTATAATTATTGTTCATTACACTTCTTTTATAAAAATATCGGTCGAATTTTCTGAATGTAAAATTTAAAAAAGATTTGAGTCCCCAGTTTATTTGAACTCTGAAAGATTGGTATGTGGTGTGCTATATATATATATATATATAAATACTATCAAGTAAAATTATACATAATGATTGGAAGATTTCTAGTTTATATATGCTTAGTATTAAAAAAAAAATAGGTAAGAGACTTAAAGCATCATAAAAAAACTCATTTTTATAATGCTTTGTTGCTTTTTAGAAGTATAGAGCAATATTTACAATAACACACACATTTACTACAGAATTTATTAAAATATTTACTACGACTTTAACAATTGCTGTCAATAATTAAGTCATTTTATATAATTAATTACTATCAACAAAATATTTTTGAAGTATACCCCCTTTTCACTAAAATTATATCACTCTATATCTTATTCAACTTCCATTTCAATTAAAAAAACCCGGCAAATCCTTAGAACTCCCATCTATAAGTCAAGCGCATAGTATTAATTCTAAATACTTTCTAGAATATAGACAAAATCATTCGTTTAAATGGAATAAAATGTTTTTAAAAGAGTAAAAAAAATCGTGAAAATTTCTATAAAGTTGCATTTTTACTCCAATTTTAGAATATGTTATTAAGTATCGTCAAGGGTCTAAAAACCACTAAATGAGTTATTACAGTAACCATAAAATATTTTTAAAACAAATAGAAATCTTTTTTTTTATAATCTATTATTCCGAATGTATTTTATTGCATTCCAATGAAAACATCTATTTTTATTTAAGAATGTAAAAAGAGTCAAAATTATTGAAGATTCCTGCAAAATTACATTTTCCGTCTGATTTTTAAAAATGTTTTTTATCCCTATTTTAATTCTTTTGTGAGTTTTCCAGTCTTTGAAAAATATTCTAAAATATTTTTAAGAATCGGAAGAAAAATGTAATTCCACAAAAACCTTCATTATTTTTTACTCTTTCCGAAAAACTTTTTTTTTTTGCATTTAAATAGAAAAATAGTACGAATTTAAGGACAGTAATAGAAATTCCATAGGATTAACATTACATTTATGAAATCTAAATGGTTGTTTGACGGTAGTCTTTAAGCAAAGAAATTTAATAGAGGTGTGAGAGTGGATTTTTATCATTGATTCGTATTAAAAATTACTAAAATCTGCAAAGATCCCGTACCGCATTAAATTTGAGATCTGTTCAAAGTATTGTTATTTTATGTAACTTTTATGGGAATTTTTTTTCATCAATCAATATCAGTGTGGTGCTATTAAAATGTTTTCCTTTTCGTGTTTCTTTTCTCTCATTTTATAGCAAAATTTCTCTGGAAGACAATCCACTTGGCGACAAATCTTACTACGATTACATCTCAAACACAGTACGTGAGTATCAAAAGACAGCTTAACTAAATACACATCTTCCCAATATCACATCTTATTGAAATATCATTCGCAGTTAGGCGAACATATTTCCTAGAATAAATTTTAGAGAAATGTTGAGCTTTTCACGAAAATTTCACTGCATCCAGAACTTTTAATATTAAAATACTTAATTTACTTCTCACGTATAACATTCCAAAAGTACTTTTTGTAAATTTTTTTCATAATTTGCTTTCTTTTGTATTTTATGACTTACTAATAATAGCATGTTTACAAACAGTCTTACGTAAAACATTTTCCTGCTCATTGTAAAAATAAATTTTTTACTATAATTTTAGAAATTTTTAAAAAGTTATTTAATATCATACATTCATTTAAATGTAAAGTAAAGAAGAAAAAATTCATTACAAAATTATTTGAATACTAACCCATTTTCTGTTATATTATTTAAAGAATATTAAAAAACAGAAGAAAGTTTATTTTTTTTAATTTATCATAATGTGTTAGATTTAACAGATATTTTTTAGTTTAGGAATGAAGTAAATTATCTTAAGATGAGTTATTTATCAAACTCATTTATTTACTCTATTAAAATATTTAATGCCAGGTTTATTTAACCAGTATATTACATTTTAACCATTTCAGACATCGATATAAGCTTGTTAAGCCCTCCTGGATTTTTCTATTTTGGAAACATTCCTAAGTAAGTATTATCATTAATTTTATTAAAGAAGACATTTGTTTTCATTCTTTGTGACAAAAAAAAATCTTTTTTCAGAAAAATTATTTTGAGAAAAAAAATTCAGAGCTTCCTCTAAAAACCTTTTTCGATAAATACATTTTGTAAAATTAACGTCAGTACTCATTTGCCCTTCTGATCGCATTTCAGATACCTCAAGTTTGGAGAATATTCTACACTTTCGAGAGAAATGAGTCATGCTTTCGATGCTTCAGGTAAAAAAAAAAGTAACTTTGTAATGTATTCGTATAAACTGTTGTGTATTATAATTTTATTAATCTCATTTAATGTTAATCTCATCATCATATTTGACTCAATAGCCTAGGGTGGACCAAGGCTTTCTTTTGACTATTCCTTCAAAATAGCCTGCCTTTTGCCTTAATGTCCCATTTCATCTCCCCAATCACCTTAAAATCCGATTCAACAGTAAAGGCACCATAGCTTTGTTTTTCCTCTTTTCTGATTTGTAAAGGGCTTTGCAACAACAATATGAGAAGCCCAGTTCTTTCATTTTACTTCAATACATTTAATGATATCAGACACATTAAGAATTCAAATAATTTCATGGCTTAAAACATCTTTGCCGAAGGCCATTTTCTTTGACGCCACGGAGGATACTTCTGAGAACCTTTATGTCAAAAACTGCAATTTCGTATTCGCCATTTTTAGTAAGAGGCCGTATTTTCGAGTCTTTCATTACTACTGGCCTAATGAAAGTTATATAAATAAGAAAATTTATTTTTCTGGAGAGAAAATGGAACCTCAGAAAAGAGTGGAGTTAAAGAACATTTTGTTGGCCACTGAAATACGATTTTGGATCTCAGAAATGATGTCATTTTTCATTTAACGTATTAAGGTACTTAACAAATGTAAATTCTGCGAATAGATTTCTTTTCAGTAATAAAATACTTCTCTATAAAAGTCAAAAAATAAATAAATATTTTTGGGGAGGGAGGGGGAAGCAGAATTGAAAAAAAAAAAAATATCT
This sequence comes from Nephila pilipes, assembly GCA_019974015.1. Classification (NCBI taxonomy): domain Eukaryota; kingdom Metazoa; phylum Arthropoda; class Arachnida; order Araneae; family Nephilidae; genus Nephila; species Nephila pilipes. The sequence goes on along the minus strand of BMAW01015163.1, from coordinate 97,970 downwards.
AATACAAATAACAATATTGAAAATGCTTACAGGAGATCACAGAAAATTTTTCATTAGTAGATATTTTCCTGAGCATTTCTAGAATATAACTCGATAAAAACGAGTATCTGTCTGAGCATTACAACTTTCCGACTGTTTCGAAATGAAATATCAGTAGAATTTTTAAAAATTGATATCTTATCCAGTAACGGGATGTTTTGAAATTGCTGAAATGCATATAAAACAGTGATTATACATATTGTACTATCACGAGTTAATAAATATATTTATTGAAAAACCACTGAATCATCAATAGAAAAATACATACACATGTTTAACATATTCAGTACTAAAACATCCTATCGTATAGCTGTGTACCAGAACATTTACTAATTCTGTGTTTATCAAAATTGCGAGAGAAGTTATAATAATAGGAAAATGCTAAAGAGGGATATTTTAATTGTTTGAGGAATATGAAATAGGAAACAATAATTATAGAGTATTTGGTTCTTGACGTGAAACTCACAAAATGTATATCCAGGTTTTATATAAAATGGATGTCATACTCTCATATATCAAACTTTAATTACTCATAAAGGGGATTAATTTTAACTGGTTTTAAAAAATATTTTTGAGAGACTGTGTGAAATAGTTTGGGAATTATCTTAAACACTTTTATTTTTATTATTGGATATTAAAACCGAGATGTTTTAGTTCCCACAGTGAATAAAAAGTGAAATGAAATATTTTGTCATAAATTAACTGTTTTCTTAATTTTTATTTAGTTACTGGTGTTTATTTATTTTTGTTATTAAAATCAATAAAAATTCAATTCCTTTGCCTTTAACTTGATTTCAAAAAAAGATATTCAATTAGGTTTTTTTCTTAAATACTCAAGAAAGTATTAAAAACCTTAAACTGTTTTGACGTGAATATAAAAAAAATATTCGTAGCTTTACGACTTTTTTTGGACTTGTAGGAGCCTATTATGACGGAAAAGGCGAAAAATGGGAAAAGATTTGGTGGCCTACAATATTGGAAGAAAAATATGACTTTTATGTGCAATGTCTTCGAAACCAAACTTTTCTATTACAAAATTCTTCTGAAGTAAGTATAACTACTGCTCTAATTGCAATCAGAGAATTATAATCAATTGTAATTTTTGAATGAGGTAGTCAATATGTGTGTGCGTGTGTGTGGTTTAAACCGAATTAACAATTAATTCCTTGGGGTGGCTCTAAAATTAACAAATACTGAATTATCAATATTATATATAGTTAACAAATTCTTCGCAAAAGCATTGACTCTATTTTTGGATTCTGTAATAGAAGCTACTGTTTTATAATATTAGAAAATTCATTAATAATCATTAGATTTCAAAGTTATAGCTTTAAATACAAAACACGTATACGTGACAGAAAGTACGTAAAATTGTGGGAGAAATATTGTAAGTTAAAGATCGTGAAAAGTAGTTGATGCTAGTGTTATATCAAGAAGTTTTATAAGTAAAAAAAAAGAAAATAACGCCTTAGTTTTAGAAAGTTTGTGCATGTTTTCCATTGCTCAACTTAATAATTTTTCAACAACAATTTATCAGAAGCTGCCAAAGGGGCTAGTGTCGCTTGATTCTTTATTAAAACTTATACAACGGTTTTTCTCAGATTTGTTAACATTTACCTTTAGCGCTAGAATAATAGAACATACTTACAAATTTTCATAAAGCGTCAATATTGCACATGACTTATAGAAGTTATACAGAACGAAGTCATATTTGGGAAATACAAATTGAATTGTAACAGATTCAAAATTGTAGTCATATTTACGACAAAGATTCTGTCAATGCATTTATATATATTGTCCCTTAGTCTCCGACTTTTATAAATAAAAATATAATAAGAAGATCCTTTTTATTTTACCTTATATAAATAGAATGAAATTTACTTTGACAGTTTCATTTTAATATGTGATAATGATTTTGTTTTAATTCGAGTTACAAAAGGCCTTCACACAACTGTAAACGAGCTCATTCGATAATGAAAGTTTCGAATCTTTATATTGGGTAGCCAACATCTTCCCAATTTTTTTCTCCGGTTCACAAAAATCAGTATTAATTAGCATAAAGTAAGCGTACTTCTGAGTCCCAGACTCCACAGAAGCAATTAATATGAAGAAAAAAAAATTACCTTCTTCAAATTTCTAATGCATTTTTATTTTCTCAAGCAAAACATTCTAAAATACAAAAAGTTGCTCATGTTAACAGCAAAAGAATAAAAATAGAAGATTCTGCCTTAAAAATCCATTATTAAATTAAGTATTACGATAAATTATTAAAGAAGACTTTAATACTCTGCTTGTATATTACAATAAATTAAATATATCTTATGCAATGCAAATCTATCTTAGGCAAACTAAGTTTAATTATTATAATCATAATATAATCATAATGTGTTATAACATCAATCTTTTGAACCAAACACCATATATCCCTTATTTTATGCCCACACATATTTGATGACGCAATTTTCTCAAAACAACAACATGTTAGCACATTTTGATAAGTCACCTCATATAAAATAAAATACGTTATTTGTTTCTTGAATAATAGATACTGTAAATTTATAGCATTTATTGTAATTACGCAAAGATAAATTTAACGATGCTGAAGCATTTAGATGAGTGTCAAAATATGTAGAATTATGAAAGAAAATGAACGAAATATTAATATTAGTTATAGAGAGGGAGTTGGAGACAAAATTAGACTTTTCTCTCCGCGAAATTATCGATCATAAGTTTATTTAGGTGGTTTGCATTGCAAGTGGATCTTTGAAAAAAGGACAAAAAGAGTTTTTATTCCGCAGTAACAAATACCTCACCAGAATCGGAAGTTAAGATTAAAAACGAAATTTAAATATCTTATTACTTATAAGAAATAGTTTGTTGACATCTGCTCTTTAATTAGATCTTGTATACCTTTTCATAACTTTTTTGTAATTGTGAAAATGCAATTTTTTTTTTTTCAGGATGAAAGTATTCATTTATTGAATACCCTTATTGCAGATATAGGATCATTTCTCGTTCTTTATAGTGTAAGTTTTTGATATTTGATTTAGAATGATATATTTTGATTGTTTAGATCAGTATAGAGGGTTTTTATATACTTGATAACAGAGTTTCAGGGAGATTTTATTTACAGGAAACTATTGTATCATAATCTTCAAAAACTATTGTTATTCTTATTTATAGAATTATTTGGAGGCGTTAATATATAATTTATCTGAACTAATTAGACTCTTTAGAAAAGAATTCCCACAACCTACAAATTACATTTTTAAAATGAATATATGTTTAGAGAAATTATAAAAATTGAGACTTTCGTCTGCCAGACATTTTGATACTTTTAACTTTGGGTTAATCCAATTGAATTTTTAACAATCCTTCTCGATTCTAAGCTGTTGCGTTTACTTTGATGTAACAGAATATGCCCTAAAGAATTATTTTAAAGCTTTTTTTTTTATCTGTTTTTTATTTTTATTTTTATTAACTTCTCATTTTATTTTATTTGTTTTATCTGTTATTTATATTTTATTTTTACCTGTTACTACTTATCTGTTTATTTATTTTAAAGTTTTATCTGTTTATTTATTTTAAAGTTTTATCTGTTAATTTTTTTCACCGAGTTTTTGAAAATATTTTTAACCGTTTTTTGAAGGTCGGAAAATTCAATAACGAAGCTTTAAATGTGTCCTAAAATACTTTCGAAAGTCAAAGAAAAAAGCAAATTAGGTAGAAAACCTTCCCCATATATATTCTTACGAATATAATTATTGTATTTTTTCCAATGATCTAAGTATCAGAAAAGGATAGCTTGAAATCTATCAAACTTAGCATTCATGGCTTCAAATCTTAAATTTTGATTTAATGTCATGTACTACACCAAAACAGAAGACTATAGAGATTAACCTATTATTTAGAACCTTTTATACGTGATGAAAACTATATTTTTGAACTATTATCTTATTCTCCAAATTTCTTCATTGTGCCTTGTGGATACTTTGGGATGCTGTTTGAATCTGTTACGTGCAATCTCGTACGTACGCTGTTACGTGCAATCTCGTACGTACACTGTTACGTGCAATCTCATTATTCTTAGCAATCTTCATGGAATCATATTTCACATCTATGACTCAATGCGGGCATTTCTGAACATTATTAAATTTTTTATGTCGAGCAGATGAGAGAGGGCAACAAATATAAGAAAGAAGTGGATTAAATAATCGAATGCTTAGAATTTATAAAATATATAGGATTGCTATCTGCACTGTCATTCAATATAAAAATCTAAAATTGCTTTAAAAATATTACAGATGCTCTTAATATTCATTTACACTCAGAATTATTCTTGGATTTGCATAAATAAATATGCATTTTATTGAATTTTTAAAAGAAACATATTAAATGTATCTGATAGCGATCATAATAATTAATTGCAAACGATTAATTATAGTGACCTTCCGGTTACGAAATTTTCATGCAATTAAAAATGTAAGCATGTTTAGCAATTCAAAATTATAAATATACCTTTGCATATTTGTAAAAATTAAAAGGAATGTATAAATACGACATTGTATCGGATTATAAGTGTTTTTTATTAGTTCTAAGACGCATTTTTGACTGTATATACACTTCTCAAAGCTTTTTTTAAAGATATTTTATTCCATTTTTTTAAAAAACTATTTTATGTTTCATACTTTAAAAAAATGGATTATTTTGAATCATAATAACGAATGGAATAAATATTATATAATTACGAAAATAATATATTTTTAACTACCTAATTTTGTACATGTGTATACATTTTTTACAAGTGAGTTTGATTTATAGTAATTACAACTTTGCATTGCATTCCACATGTTTCCACCTGTAGGGTTTGTCTGCGCATCTAGAGACCTGGAAGAATGAAAAGCAACTACCCGGTCTTAATCTTACGAAGGAACAGCTCTATTATGTTCGAGTAGCTCAGGTATTCATGTTGTGTTAATGCGTTGTTGAAATGTAGCACAAAAATATTTATCAGATAGCATATGTTAGACAATTTAAAAAACCAAAGCCCTCAGTGAAAAATTTAATTAACAAAAAAAGCAGAGAGATTATTCGCATTAAAGAAACAATACTAATACCTTATATATGTGTGTTATGTAAAAATTAATTAGTATAATTATTATTAATGTAACTATTTAATGTTAGAAATGAATTCGATATTATAAATTCTACGAGATAAAAATAGTCCTCAATAGTCCCGAACGTCCATAAACTTCAAGTCTTACATTTGGTGCTTGCCTCTCAATAAAATAATTTGCAATCTTCATAAAAAAAAAAAAAATCCTTAAAGATAAAAATCTTAAAAGATAAAGGAATTGGGGTAAAAAATTCGGTGAATAATTTACTTTTTGATCCATCACTAATTTATTAACGCTTTTTGAAATTTTCCTCTAAAGTTCATGAGGGGGGGGAGGAACTTTCCAGTAATTTTTAGAGAGAATAGCGATAATTGTTAAAACACCTGTTTTAATATGATAAAAAAAAGTGTGAATATAGATGAAAATTGAATATTCTAAAACACTTAGTTTATTAACTGCTCATCTACAAATCTATCCTATCTTCCCTCTCTCCTTCTCTCTTCCTCTCTCTTGAAAGCTTATGCTATATATACACATCTATCTTAATTAGCATAATCACGTTCTCTTCTTCGGAGGAAGCTTTCCAATAAAAATAATTGTTTGAGGACTAAAAATTCCCCAAGAGGTCTGTTAGTGACAAGGTTGCGGATAGACCCGTCACAACTGTAAGAATTTAAAGATATTAAGATAGAAATGAAAATTTTCCTGCAGCGTAAAGTTATTCATATTTACGGTGAGAGAGCATGCATGTGTATGTGTGAAAAGCGATAATTATTAACTGATCTTACAATGTTGAAAAAGTGAATAATTATAATAAGGAATTTGTTTCGTTTAAAGTACTAAAAGTACTTAAGGTTCCCGTCTGCCGGCGATTTTGAATTTCTGAGCTTAATGTTAATCCTATGGAATTTTTATTCTACCGAATCTTTACTATTTTATCTATTTGAGTGTGAAAAACTTCAACCGAAAGAGCAAAAAATAATTAAAGTTTCTGTTGAATTACATTTTCTCCTCAATTTTTAAAAGTAATTTTACCCCTTTTTTTAATGATTCGTCTTTGAGTTTTCCAAGCTTTAAAAAATATTTTCAAAAATCAGGGAGAGAAAGTAATTTCTCTAAGACGTTCATTATTTTTTACTTTTTAGGGTGAGCTTTTTTGAATTCAAAAAGATCAAACAGTATAGATTTAAGGATGGAAGAAGAAATTCCATTACATTACGTTCACGAAATCAAAATGGCTGAAAGATGGGAACCTAAAGAATACAATTTTGAGGGGAGTAGCGAGATAAAATCAAAAGCATTAACTTTTTCTTTGATATGAATCATAAAAATGCTTTGTGCTTTTTATTTTTATACCTATTTTGAATACATTAATTACTCAGCAATCAGTTTAAAATATTAATGTTCCAGCTAACTATATCTAACAGATATTAATTTACACAAGAAATTACTGTTAATTTCATTGAATATTTCTTATTTGATCCCTTATGAATATTTTAAATTATTTACTTCTGTTCCATTAGGATCTTTCTTCTGTAACTGAAACATTTCCAGACATTAAATTTTTTATATTTTCTTTTTCAGAGGTATTGTGAATTACATGAGCCTTCATTGAGATTAGGAAATGAATTTTTATCATCTAGGCTTAGGTATGACTTTTACGACCAAAAATCTGTTATTTTACTAATTTATTATTAGCCAAATTAGGGGCTATTGTTTTAGGTGGATAACTTTTGGTGAACCAGATCACTTTTCAATTTTTTATAGTTTGCTTCAATTTTAATTATATGTAGCTGATATAATATTTAATTTAATAATTTATCATTTACTTTAATTTTAATATAGGGAAAGTTTACTATTGTCGATTTCTCGATATTTCATCGTTTACTATAACTCTTATATTTAATTGAGTAATCTAATAATAATTATAAGAAGAAAAGCGCATCTCAGATGGCTAAATCTATTCTTATCAAAATTTCGCATAGAACATTTTCTAAATTTTTAATTTTCTTATTTTTACAATAGCATTATATATATGTATATATATATATATACGTGTGTGTGTGTGTGTTGTATTTTTAGTTTAAGATACGCATTAATAGAACTTATCAAAAAATCTTCACTTTCATAGCATTACGCACTCACACATGTGAGATGAGCGGGGGGATATTTTATAAAAATATCTCTACTCAACTAATATCAATTAAATGCAAACATTTCATTTTCGAGTGAATCATCATCAAGGTAGTTGTATAAGATATATTAAAAGTGTATGAATATTTCTCAAATTGAAGTATTATTTACTTTTCAATAATGAATTACAAAACATATCCAGATTTCAATGGTGCGTTACCGAACTTGTTTTATGGAGCAAACTATGATCTTATTCATAGAAGTGAAAAATAAATATGAATGATTAAAATCAAGTGTGATATATTGAATACTACGCACTCTTCCGAAACATTTTTTTTATTTTCAGATAATCTCTGATGAAGCATAAAAATATTTAAAAAATTCTAAATTATCATATATGTGCTTAAATATATTCTACACATAATGCTTTTATGAAGATTGTATTTGTGTTTCCAAATCACAATCATTAAATTTTATCAAAATATTTTATTGAATGTTTATCTGATTCGATCAGCTTCTGAAGGTCGGTAAGTATCAGAAAACACCTTAATTACACAAACTGTGACCATATCATCAGCGCATTATTCATGATTGCTCTGATTGAAGAGTTTTTCATTGCTTCGAAGAAAGACAAATGCTTTGTTTTGTGATTATTTACATGTGCTGACATGTTGTTGTTTTGACAAAATGATTTCAAAAAAATGCGTGGGTATAAAATAAGGGATGTATGGTGTCAGGTACGAAAAATTGATAGTATTATCTATCATAATTATAATAATTAAATTTATAATTTGCTTAAGATGTATTTACATTGCTAAGATATATTTATTTCGATATTTTTATCGTCTGCTTTTCTTGTTAGATCCGAACAGAATGTTAAATACTTTTTTTTTTTGTCTAATAGAATGTTATTGTCTTTTTTCAATAATTTATAGTTTCCTCTTATTTTAATATTTTATTTAATAATCGATTTTTATTTTTCAACGATAAAATGATAATTTATCGAAAAAAATAATAATGCATTAGGAATTTGAAAAAGATATTTTCTTATAGTAATTGCAACTGTGAAGCCTTGGTATTGGAAGTACGCTTACTTTACGCTTATTAATATTCATTTTGAATCATTCTACATTTTTAGAACATAAAGGGGGGAGTACAGAGTGATGAGAGATACGCCTGCTTCAAAACTGTCGAATCACATATTCAAGTCCTGTTTCCAAAAATTATCGAGATAAGAATAACGAGTTTGATTTAAAACATTAATAAAAATAAACAAATTATTTACAAAATTCATCACAATTCCATCACATAAAACAATTATTCAAATCATATATTTCCACATTTGCTAGAATTAAATCATTGATGTAGTTATAGTTTTAATCATTTCAAATTCTTTAAAAAAATCGAAAATTTCTAGAATTTCGATGCCTTGAAGTACGATACATACTATAGTTTTTAAAAAAAACAAGAAGAATTTCAAATAAAATCTTATAAAATAATAAATTTTACTAGTATTATTTTAAACAATAATTTGGAGTCGAATCATACTTAAGAAATAATTCTATTAATTTTTCTGTCGAATATAAGTATGTAATCTTAATTCATAAAGGTTACATATAGCACTCAGTCTTCCGTCATGTTAAGAAAAATCTGTCTCGTGACAATCAGAACGCATGCACTGTCAAATCTCTCCGAATAGATATTCTGGAAGCAGGATGGCTTCTGCTCCACAAACGATGCCATCCAAACTGCCAAATCCATCGTCGCCTCCAAGCTCACTCCGTGGCAGAATTTAGATGCCTTAAAATAATTCTTCTATCCGCGGTCTGGAACCACTACATGCGAACTGCTCAGCTTTGAAACGAAGCATAGCTGAAGATAAACAACTTTTTCAGGAAAGAGATTAAGGACATCTCCCATCCACCGCTTCAAACAACTATATATATATATATATATATATATATATATATATATATATATATATATGGATTAAGGGATCTAGGATGATGCGGAGTCCCAGAAGCGGCGACCTATTCGGACCTATTCTTAATTGACACCACCATCAAGCTCCTCTCCTGTTCGAATGAGCACGTGGCTTTTAGGACGTTGTGTCAACTCATAAGAACGGTACGATATAAGATCAAGAGAGAGACGACTGAGGGTAACTTGGCCTGTTTCGTCTATGGATCAATAGAAGGAGATTTTACAAAGAATACAAACGAAAGGCGAAACGCTTGAACCCTCGCAAGAGCTGCCTCGAAAAGGCTCCGTGTTACGTGCAGCCTCTCTGAAGGCTTGCCTTCCATCTCACTCAACAACGTCGATATCTCTCCACCCATGCATAGGAGAGTAATGAAGTATCTGGATAAAGAAACAAGAAAATGCATGACAGAGGAATTGATCGCATTACGATCTCAAGGTAAGGCCATCAAATGCATCTCTCTTCATAAAGCTAGCTCCCACTTCATACCTGAGGGAGCTTATACGAGGTTCGAGGATTGGCGCTTTGCGCACATGGCAAGGCTGAACCTCGTGCCCCTCAATGGAGTCAAGCAGGGAGACCCTTCTGTTGACAAGACGTGTAAGAAGTGTGGTCAGCACATGGAGACCCACCCCCACGTACTAAATCAATTATTTGGCGTTTTCCCACGCGTGGCAATTACGTTACAACGCCATTCTTTGAGAGATTCATAAGGTGCTGCTGTACCAAGAGTCCAGCATCTCGGAAGTCGGTTGGAGAATTCAATTTCCGGCCAGATCTGATTGCCAATATCGATGGAGAAATCAAGATGGTTTATATTACGGTCCCCTTCGATAATAAGTAGTCAGCATTCAGCGCCACCTGCTAAAGAAAAGTTAGGTATAAACCAGAGGTAAAGCACTTCAAAAACCATGGCTTCTCTAAGACCTCCGTGATACCAATCATTGGTTTTGTTGCAGCAATCGCTTACATTAAAATTCAAATAGTAAAACTGAGTAATAATCAACGTTTAGATGATGGAATGAGGTGGAGAATTGTGGGTAGGCTAGAAGCAGGCTAGTCTCAAATCCAGATTTGCAGAGGGATCAATTTAACGCCAGCGTCATGTCCAACTTATTGAAACAGTTTAAGGATATCGGATCCGTCGAGAGAAAGCCTGGGCAAGGTCATCCAAGAGTCCCATGTCTTTGAAAGAGGCACTGCGACTCTTGAGATGTATAGGGAAGAGGTCTTGGAGCCCTATATCCGCCTTTTCAGGGGTCCAATGGGTCCTAATTTCCTTATAATGAATGACAACGCGAGGCCACATAGAGCTCAGCTGGTCGACGAATTTCTGGAAAGTGAGGATATTCGGGGGATGTATTGGCCAGCCAGGTCTCCAGACCTCAATTCTACAGAGTATACCAGGGATTACTGGAGAGGGAAATTGTAACTCGCAAGTCCCTTCCTAGAACCATTCAAGATCTGAAGACAGCGTTGCTGAACCACTGGGACAAATTGCCACAGATACACTCCCTTATTTCCAGCATAAAATCACGTTGCGAGGCCTTTATATCTGTAAGAAGGGGGTATACTCCCAACTAACCCATTTTTTTGTTCTATTCTGCAACTGCTGTTTCATATCTTACGACTCCTATGAGTGTTACGCACGATCATGCTTGTGTATTGTAACTGTTCAAGGGTTATTTTTTTTTGTATAAAATCAACCCTATGTACACACCAAATTTCATTAAAATCTGCCCAGTAATTTCTAGAGATAATCGACTAAATCAGAAAATTCTCTTGATTTTGAACACCAGTGTATTTTTATGTACTTCGTATATGAATCTTCTTTTTTTTTGTTAAGTATACTGTATATTTGATTTGTATCGATATATTCTTTTCATTTCGGAAGACCACTATTCTAGGTATTCTTAGACACAGTGATTGTTGTTTTCTCTACTTGTTAGATACTCAAGATTAACATTTTTCCCTGACTTTTATCCTCCCCCCACATACCCATGGTAAACTATTCTTGGACTTTGCGCAACTCAACAAAGAAACGTAATAAAGTTACCTCACACCAAAATAGCCCAAAATCATGGTTACTATGACGTGAGGCGTACCATTACTTACAAACTTTATTCACTTAGCCAGTGATACAAAAAAAGAAGCTAAATTTCTATTTAATTATTTTGAATTTACTTTTAACATTCAGAATAACTGAAATGACATACTATTAACTAAATATTTTTTTTCTTCTATTTATTGTGAAACTAATATTCAAAAGTATAAAAAAATGTTTTCTTAACCGGCATACACAAGCATCCTTATATTTTATATTTACTTACCCTTTTATATTACATTTACCTATTATTTTACTTTTTATTTTTGAGCTTGGAACTTTTAAAGAAATTAATTAATCCAGAACGATAAGTATTTTAATTATTTGCTTGTCTGCATTCAAGACATAAAATATATACTATAATATACACTGGTGTGCAAAACTTAAGAAATAATGTAAATTTTAAGCAGATAGCCATGAAATTGCAGAAAAGGAGTTATTGCGATCAGTACAATGAACTCGCAATTCAGTAGAAACGTGATGCGTATCCAAATATCAGGAACAAAAAGTCATAGGCAACGTGAGTGTACGCAACACTCATGCGGTTGGCGCGCACAGCTCAAGATTGCAATAAAAGGAAGAATAGAGGCGCAATTAAAGACATTCGCTGCAAGTGAGTTCTTTCGTGAAATATGGCTTGAAGAAATCACCTGGACGACTTCACACGTGGAAGAATGATCGGAAAGCTGAAGGAGGGGCATAGTTTGACCAGTGTAGCTGAAGAGTTCGGAATAAACAAAAGTGTTGTTTCGCGCGCTTGGAAAGCCTTCCAAACCATAAGTACAGCTGTTAAAAATATTGGTGGTGGCCGCTCCAGGAAAACAAGTGCTGTGGATGACCGGTATATCGTCCTGCAAGCGAAAAGAGCCTGATACCAGTCAGTAAGCTCCATTGCTCAACAACTGTATACAGCAACAGGGAGACAAGTGTCGCGGTTTACTGGGACCAGACGCCTTCACAAAGGTGGCCTATTCGACCGCCGTCCTGAAAGTTGCATCCGTTTGAAAGGTGGCCAAAGGTGGCACCATTTAGAATGGTGTAAGGAGCACAAAAAAATTGGGCATATCGTCAATGGAGTCGTGTCCTCTTTACGAATGAGAGTCATTTCAGTACCACAAACGATTCTCAACTCCAGTTGATTTGGAGAGAGATCAGGACATGGTTTCATTCCAGTAACATCACGGAAAAAGATCATTACGGTTGTCTTGGAGAAGTCGTTTGGGGAGGCATTGTGCTGAACGGGTGGACTAAGCCCCACGTTTTCAATAGAGGTTCTGAAACCGGAGATCACCATTGTAAGGAGGGGATCATATCCCATGGGCGTCTGTTCCGAGGTGCTATAGGACCAGACTTCGTTTTCATAGATGATAATGCCCGGTTACGCCTGACTGCTGATGTTCAGTAGCTACTGGAAAATGAAGATATCACTCGAATGAATTGGCCAGCGTTCTTAAATAATTTAAATCCTATAGAACATATGGGGGATGCTTTTGGGAGATGATTTGCGGCACGATTGCATCCTCCGAGGAACGTCCAACAACTGAAACAGATGCTGATTGAGGAATGTTCACTCTTACCTTAAGAACTGTTGGGCAATCTGGTGCTGAGTATGGAGAAACGGTGCGTAGTAACCATTGCAGTAAGGGGAGGGAATATCCCATACTAAGGAACATCTGTTTGTTGTTCTTTATCTTGGACTGACAATCATGTGTAACAAAACTATGAGTTCAATAAAACCTTTTTTTTTTTGTTTGTTTGTTTGATTCCATACTATATGCATTGTATTAATTTGTGCGCAACTATGCTTTCGTCATCGTTTAAGTACAAAATGCTGCCTCTCCTTTTCGAATTTTATGTCTCTCAGGAGATTTCTCGTGGAGTTATGACAAAGAAAAATACCTGTTGCTTAAGTTTTCCACACCAGTGTAGATTATCGAGATATTTCTTCAGAAGTTATGTGTTATCAGAATCAAAACATATTATTGCACATTAGGAGAAAAAAAATAAAGTACTCACATTATTATAGTTGTGAGAAATTAATGTAACTAAATTCTGAAAATTCCACTGAAGGAGATCAAAAACAGATTAAAAAATTTTGTTCTCATTCTTGCAAATGTTAACTAAATCTTTCTTTTTTGTTTCGTTTTGTTATTTTTATAAATAATCTTTAAGGGGTCGTGAATATTATGTTCGGCTATAGCATGATTGAATCCATGTTCCACTAAAGACCGTTAGTTGAAATAATGCATAATGCACTCATTAAATCTAACTGGACGTCACAGTTCTTATGTGGCGAGGTGTGGAAGTTTGTTGTGTGAGTGCAAGATCAAGCTTCGTCTGCATTACTTAAACATAGTTCGAAATCGCGATGTCTGTCTCCAATATCCTATTGTGTTATTTCAGCCAGATGTAAATAAAAAATTAAATAACCTTAATAATAATTAACTTGTACTTTCTCAACTGGACCCTTAATAAAAATTTTGTGCCTGCTTTTTAAACATTTTTTTATTGAAAAATGCATTAATAATTGTTAACTAATATCTTTTCCTCTGAACCCTGAGTAAGAATTTCATAGCAATTTTTAACACTTTTTATGTAACAAAATGCTTTTTTATTTCAGAGTCAACACTGCTGTTTCAAACACAAAAGAATTTGGAGATGTATTCAGCTGTCCTGCAAACAGTCCTCTAAATCCGGAAATTAAATGCAACCTTGAATAATAAAAATTGTGCATATACAGTCTTTTTCACGATATAGGATATGATTTTCAAAAGAAATAATCTGACTCATATTATATATATATACAAAACGTTGATACCTAACAATCAAATATCAATGCCTTGAATTGTGAAAACAAGGTCAAAAAAATGATGCTCAATTCATGTTTTTCTCCCCTGGCATGTGTTTGAAATAATTCTTTATATTTCCTGTTACTCTTTAATACTAAGCAAGAACTTTGAATCGAAAATTTCGCAAAAAGAATCTCTTCGCATTGAAAGGTAAAACTCTAAAAATAATTGTTTCTGCCCACTTTCTTTAAATTTAAAATTACTATCAAGCTACTCTAAATCACAAATACTTGTTTCATCTAAAATATCACTAGTTAGATGACTTAAAGACGCTTTAATATAATATTTACAAAAAGAATTCAAATCGGAATCCATTTTCTGACAGTGAAATGCCCCAAAATTACTAAAAATTCGAGTAATTATAACACATGTATAAATGTATCATTGAAGTTTATGTATAGAAAATGAAAGATGAAACTTATTATATAAATATAAAAAATTGATCTATCTTAATTTAAAAAAGGTGATCATTACAGTATGATCTTTTTGAGACGACCATTAAGTTATAATAAGTTGGGGAAAAAATTGCTGGTTAGAAAAAAAATATATTCTAAACTTCAGTTCTATTAAACATTAGTTTTTTCATTTAAATACAGTTGACTACATTAATCTTCGCTTTTAAATACAATTGACTACATTAGTCTTCGCTTTTAAATACAGTTGACCTTAGATTAGAATTAACATCTTTGTTATGATGACGCTCGATATTTGATGAATAGGGTGGTCTCTATATGAGCACGAAGTTATAATATTAATTATTATTAAAACTGTAACAACTGTTATTAACGTTGGAATGTTTTGCTGTGTATTAATGTTCTAAACAACAGTTTTATAAAGCATTAATCAAAGTCAGTTTTAAATATGACTGACATAAAATTAGAAATTGCGCCTTTGGCGAAAAATTGTAAAGTTCTCTAAATTTTTTACAATTTTGTTCAAATATCACTTTGAAATTGCACATTAGCCTCTATATATTGCATTAAAAACCGATTCATCGTATTAAAAACCTTAGTCTAAAGGGCAGTTACATTTAGAAGTTAAAACATTTTCAAACCTGAAACATGTGTGCCTTATCGTTGTCGTATATTACACATAAAGTATTATTCTGTGACATTTTCGGTCTTTTTAATAAATTTAAAAAAATTATGAAAATAAATATTTGAAATAATTCCTATAATCCATTGTTTTAAAAAGTGGATATAATTGCATTTAGTATGAATTTATGCTTTCAGTTACAACTTTATTCATTTTAAAACTTTTCAACATTTTCAAATAGATTTCAGTAGATCGCAACATTACCAATAATATTCATTCAATCCATTTCTGAAACAATAGTTCATTTTATATACTGCGGGATCAACAAAAAGCCTTATATACCATGAGAGTAAAACTAATCGTACTTCACAATATTTATTTGACAACGGCACAGTTATTCGTAAAGAATGAAACGCATGGAAGTAAATCAGAAGATATAACCGTTTTTGATGTCATTTAATTCTAGAATATGAAACGATATAACACGGAGCGCGTATTTTTAGATTTGGTGTTATTCATGATCATATTCAGCTGCGCAGTAAGACCTGTTTGTCACGGAATATCAAATAACAAAGCTGATACAAGTGATATTCTTGATAGATTGTTTTTGTTCGTTACATATTCAAAAGGCATTACATCTATGATGATGGTTGATTTATTTCAAGCAATAATGATGATAGATGAGTATTTTATCACATTGTAGTTTATGGATCTTTCAAATGATCCATTTCCCTTTAAAAGAATGGTTTGAAATCTTAATGATAAAGAATCTTGGAACGTTTCCATATCTCTGTGATTCGAATCTAGTTCATCAATTTGCGATGTAATATTTAAATTTTCATTCAACAGGAAGATAGATAGTTAAATGAAAACTCAAATTCGTTCAAATAAATAACTTAATAAAACGTTCTATTTGAATTTTTCTTAAAAACATACAAAAAGATAAAAAAAAAATTAACTCTAACTGATAAATAAATCAAGGTAATTCTTGTGAAATCTTATTACAACTGATTAGTTGCTTTATCTGTGCTGATATGTTGGTTGTCAAAAATAACGACCGTTGACCGTTATTTCTCAGTATTTATAAACAGGTTTATAGTTTTATAAAGTAATACCGAAAACTAAAAAGAAGAATAACATAAATGAAAAAAAGCTATAATAACTTATGGAAGTTTTTAGAGCAATAAAGGAAGATTTTCAAACGATATGTAAAAATTAGAAATATTATTTGAGTTCAAATATAATTGTGATAAATAGTCTATGTATTGAATGCTTTAGCTTTTTCAATTTCATCTATATCAGCGAAAATACAATAGTGCTTAAATGTTCGATAAAAATTTGCAAGGGGAAAACAATTATGAAAAGGATTGAATTTATAACAGAAAAAAAGGCCCTTTAACTGAGTGGAATAAAACACGAACAGATGAACATGAATTGTATAATGAGGGAAGGAAAAAGTTTTAAACTTATATGATAGGATGAGCCTTGACACATTGAATCAATTTTTTTTCTAAAGCTGTAACTTTTTTTACAGCTGATTTTTACATAAAAAGTAAAATTATTACGTATAGTAAGCTTGATTATCTGTGGCCAGTAGTAAAATATTTCTGATTTTCTAGGCTGAAAGACAAAAATGTGTGTTGTATCAGAACTTTTTAATGAAACGTTTCAAGTCTCCCGTCTATGAAGGGCAATTGAACCAAACGAGGAAGGATACTTGAAAAGATCCTAGAAAATGATCAAAAACGAATAAAATTTTAGAAAGAAAATTTTGATAGCAGGCGGAAGGGCCTAATTTTAATTAAGTAATAAATTTTATAATTTTACCAGAATTTGTGATGCTATTAAAGCTGTTCCAGTGATCAAAGTTTAAATTACATTTGTTTCATTCTGTTTAATGCAAAAAATACTAAATAAAACAAATTTATGTCACTGAAAAAAGTGCTTTTAATGATTTTTGTTATTAATTAATTCAATAGAAAAAAATTGAGAAAAATAATCAAAAACACTTTTTGTTATGAATGGTAAACATACAATAAAATCAAATATCTACATAACTTATACAAAATATCACATTTGGTGTATACGATTTTTAAAACTAAATGAAACGAAATGAAAATAAAATATTGATAAAACATTTGTAATAAAGAAAATCCTTCCGAAACAACTTCAATTCTGTAACATCTCATTTACACTTTTGTTGTAAAATTTTGTTTCTTATATTATTTTGAAGAATGGGTTCATTTTAATAACAATTCATTTTGTTGGATGTTTTGATAAAATTCCGTGGTACTTGATTAAAGACTGTATTTTCAAAAATCAAACATTTTACATTATGATAAAATAATTTGTTTTGATCATCGTAAACCAGTGCATATTGAATAAACCAATACATGTATGGGTATTGATTATATTTTAGGATTAGCCATGCCAAAAAAAAAAAAAAAAAAAAGACTAAAAATGAGTAACGTACTTACAAAACTAGTGCTAATAGTCCTTTTAGGCATTTGGAAGATCTATAAACTAATAAATAATAATAATAATAAAGCAATCAGAAAGAATTTCTCAAAAACTAAAATTCAGCTATATTCAAGTTTCCTGTTAGAAGAAAATGCAGATAGCCTCATCGGAAAACCACTAAAACAACACGAAATTTAAAAAGGTATTTGAGGTGTTTTAAATCTTCGTCTTGGTCTCTTCCCTCAGATTCATCTATTGATCCAATTTATGTGATCTAACTATTATCTTTCCCATTACAGCACTACATGAATTTGCGAGAGTTTGCTTGCTGCTCAAGGTCTTAAATGACCATTAAACTTTAAAACTTTTCTATTTTATCATTTAATTTCGATAAATCATTACGTATTATTCTTAGAGATCAAAAAAAGAAAAAAAAACCTTCTTGATTTTCTTTCTATGAATTGTATTTAGATCTTATGAAGAATAAAACTAATAAATCAAAACCAAATAATTAAACACCAATGTTTCTATTTTTTATTAAGGTTATTATGGAGAGAAATAAATTCTTAACAGAAATAATTCTTCAAAATCCATTCTATAAAACTTAAAGAAACCCTTTTGGAACAAATGCAAAGAGGAAAATAGTATTCGAGTATCACATATTATATTCATAATTTCTTAAAAAATTTTTGAAATCATCATTATTAATACTACCCAAGCAATTTCTTTGACTTGATATAGATTTAAATTTCTTTTTTTTTCTTTTTGTCAGAGATGATAATATATTCAATTCATTACTTAGTTATGAATGTATGAAGTAGTTAGTTAGAAATGTATGAAATTCTGTTCATGTTTTAGGTGGCATTTAAATCAAAGGAGATGTTTATCAAAAATTTTCAGACAGAACGTAAAATGAATATAAATACCAAATTTTAGGCATGCCTGAAAAAATATCCGAGTGTAAGATTTGGATTTCTCCCTTCTTCCAATTGTGAACACTAAAATTTTAAAACTGAAACTGTTTTATACATTTTTTTTTTTTTTTTTTAATAAATAGATAAATATTTGAAATTCCGTAGTTTACATAAACATTATTTTCTAAAGATATTTGAAAAGAACGTGTTTGCAGACTACGGGATTTCAGAAATAAACACGGGAATTCGGAACTAATTTTGAGAGATGAGTTGAATTGGGAGACACCCCCCCCCATTAAAAAATTCCTGGTAATGTCTCTTGTCACAATTGTATTAAATTATTTGATTATTAATTTTATCTTTGAAATATCAATGATAATATTAAAAAAAGTTAATTTTTTCTGAATTTTTTTCTTTCACATATCTTATACTATGAGATTAATTCACAGTCATTTCCTAATAAAGAGTTTATTATCAATGAAGTATGAAAATATTTGGAATTGGAAATCCATTCAATAACCAAAATTTTAATTAAAAACTGCTGAATCCTTAAAGAACTAAAATCAAATTTGTATTTTTGTTCCAAATGACTTTTATCTAAAATAATGGAAATAAGTAAGATTTTATTTAAAGTTAAAAAGAAGCAATTCTTTTGCTACTGGAATTTATTCCCTGAACTAAAATTAAATTTAATTGCTTAAGTATGACTAAGAATTCTTTAAACAATTTTACATAGCAATCCATGAAATCTCTTTTATTATTTAAAAATGATTTTGATGCCGTAATGTAACACACGGATCAATAAGTTCCGAGACTAACCCAGAGATGGCGCTCGTAGTAAACCAGTTTCTAGAGTACTAACCTTTGCTTGAAACGTGTCAAAATTTTAAGTCGATCGGACCAGAAACAGCTGAGTTATCGAGGTTGGAGTAAAGTCGTTTTGTAGTTTGTTTAAAAAATGGAAAAAACCGAGTTTCGTGTTCTGATAAAACATTGTTTTTTAATGGGTAAAAACACCGTGCAAGCGAAACAATGGATTGAAAAATAATACCCGGACTCTTGTCCATCAAAAGCAACGATTTGTCGGTGGTTTGCCGAGTTTAAACGTGGTCGTACCGACACAAATGACGCGGAACGCTCGGGTAGACCTGTGGAAGCCGTTACACCGGAAAATGTGAGTGAAGTGACAAAAATTATAATGAAAGATCGTAAAGTGAAGCTCCGTGAGATTGCTGAGATGACACAGATATCATATGGAAGTGTATTTACTATCCTTCATGAAAAATTGAGCATGAAAAAGGTTTTTCCCAAGTGGGTGCCGCGATTGCTTTCGATGGAACAAAAACAGCAACGAGTCGATGATTCAGAAAGCTGTTTATCGCTATTTACTCGCAACAAAAAAGATTTCTTGCGTCGTTACGTGACCATGGACGAAACATGGATACATCACTACACTCCAGAGTCGAAGCGGCAGTCATCTGAGTGGCGCACAGCTGGCGAAAGCCGTCCGAAGCGTCCGAAAACGCAGCAGTCAGCTGGCAAAGTCATGGCGTCAGTTTTTTGGGATACGCATGGCGTGATTTTCATTGACTACCTCGAAAAAGGTAAATCGATCAACAGTGATTATTATATTGACTTGCTGGTGCGTTTGAAGGAGGAAATCGCAAAAAAAAACGACCGCACAGTCTCGGGACTTATTGATCCATGTGTTATTCATGGTATATTATTACAAGTTTTTGGTTCAATTACTATACTTTCAAATACATCCATAAATCGTATTTTTTCCATATAATTTAATCCATTCTATGGCATTTCTAAACTTGTTTTATATTTAAAAAAAATTCTTTTATAATGTTCTTATTTTTTTTATTATGTATCTCAGAATCTCATGGAAGTTAATTTTGTATTATACTCTTTACCTAAAATAATAGCCATAAAAATCTCTTCAGTTTCTTAGGAATTTTTAAATAACAATTTCATTACAACCATCGATTGATTGCCTTATAACTTCTTAAAACTACACTGTGTCAAATTTCTAAGCATTTAATCAACAATTAGATATTTTTCATATGCATTTGACAAAGTACTTATTTGTTAAATGACCAATAAGTGCAGGACATTTATCAATTACATTATTGTTACCAAAGAAAAAAAAACTTCTGATGTGTATGGTGAAAACAGTCAAACAAGCAGGATAAGGGAAAGTGGCGCTTTCTTAACAAATATTCAGCAAATGACGGAGCAGAACTTTTGCATATTTTCAGCTCAAACAGGAAGAAACCACTTGTACAGATTAACAGCATAACAGGAATAAGAAAAAGCACTTGAACAGATCAACAACACAAAGGAACAAAAACAGGACTTGCTCAGATCAGCAACACAAAAAGATACAAAACAGCACTTATAATAACACACAGACAGACAGATAGATAGATAGATGTTTCAATTACGTTCAACTTACCAACTTAATGGTTCACACAAATGACAAATCTCCTGAATAATACTTTGTACTTCAAAGGCAAGCTCTCTCAGACTCTGCGTATTTATAGGTACTTGAAAAAGGTGTGACGTCACAAGGGAAATTCCGAAAGTTTTCTCCTAATAGAGATATAGTGAAAATTCGATATATTTTTGAAAACCGTCAATAAGTCGGCAACTCATCAAAATGGTTATTAACTCCTTACTTAACTCTCATTAATTACTTAACTCTTCCAAGTGTCTAACGAAATCTCTGTAAATTTTTCTTTCCATTTATAAGAGTAACATTGCAGGTTCATAACATTATTTTCTTTATCTATTTATAATTTTCATTGAATAATTCTTTCTGTATGAAAAAATTATATGAAATCATTTACTTCTAACCTCATACCAATTGTTAACATAAGAAAATTTATTTAAATCAATCCATATTTTTTCCTTGAAAAAAATATGTTTCATACTTCGTTTCGGGGATTGTGTGTCTGTCTGTTTGTTTGTATGTATATATGTGGCGCATTTCTGAAATATTTTCAAAATTTTAAGAAGCGTAGCTTTATGAATAGTGGTATACATTTTTTTTTTTTTTTTTTTTTTTTTTTTCTATCCTCAGTAATTCGAGTATTGCTCTGAGACAAGTGAATACAGCCTTAAACCTAATTATCACCGAAAGAAGTGTACCAAGTTTCATATTTTAGGTAATCATAATATAAATGAAGCTCATATTCACTAAAGACAAATGCATTTCATAAGGATTTAATATTGAGAATGTTATACTGAGAAGTCAGTATTCTCAATAACTTGAACAAACATCAGATTCTTTGCGAACATTGAGACGGCTTATATGTCATGGGACTGTAGTTACACACTACTACTTTTACTTCGACTTCTGCTGTGTTGTTATTTATTTTCCTTCGATTTTATCCCAGGATCCGTAGTACTGTCTGTTATGACATCTAAATTTTCAGTATATCTCTGTTGGAATGTTTAAATGTGAATTTGCTGTTTGAAAAAAATTCTCTATTGTGATATAACTCTTTCAAGTAAGTTAATTATCTGTTTTCTATTGAAATAGGTTAAACATTAATTTATATTTTCTAAAATGCAAATTAATGCATCAGTGTCTGTAAACTTACTTCTGAAAGTATTTTTGAATATCAAATAAACTATCTGATATTTAATATAAAAATGAGAATGGTTGTAATAATTCGTAACGTAATATCGTAGTAAAACTAAGTTGTGAAATTTGATGCCACTAAGTGATTGCGTTTTACTTCGTTAGTGGACATTCTACTATAATAATATACTTTAGAATCAGTATTTTTTGTTAATTTGAGATGATCATTGATTGTTAGAATTTTTTTAAAACTAAATTAAACAGATTCTCATTATTTTTAGAAGTATTTATGCTCTTCCTGGAGTTTCATAGCATTGCAATCTGTTGATTGGTTTTCATAACCTTGAATTACGATATAGTGCATTATGAAATACAAAATACTGTACAAATATACTCGTATTAGGCATAGTAACTCTTAAAAATTGTGGAGATAATTGCATTTTTTTTAGTCTTATTATTTTCTTTCAAAATGAGGTCACTAAAACGACAGTGGAAGACAATTATGACATATCTAGAGAACCAAAAAATTGCTTCCATGACATTCCGATGAACATTTATGAGGAACTTTTCTAGACATGATTCTGCTACTTCTAATTTTTCAAAAATAAAAATTCAATCTGCAAACAAGTCAAGTGATTTGTATGGTGCAGTCGGAAAATTTTCAGTGATAGTAAATATTATTGTTACAATGAATGAAGACAAATTATATCAATTTGCAATAAAACATAATATAAAAGCAATATATTTTTAGATATTGATTTCTTCTTGCTGAGATTTAATTTTAAGCATTTCTTATGACAAAAATAATTTTAATTTTTAATTTTTTTTAAAAAATAAATACAAAGCCATCTATAATTGACAGAGATTATATTTCTGAAAGAATTAAATTTTCTTAAACAGTTAATCCTTATTTGTAATAATACTCTCTTGTTATTCATCCAATAGAAATTTCTCAGTGAATTTTTCTTTTGTACATGCTTTGAGTTAAACAAAAAGTATTATATATAGTGCTCTCAATTTAATTTCCAACTATGTAAGAAAGCAAAATTATATTGCCTTTAATCTACTAATGCATATAATTAAAATTTATTATTAGATATTATTGAAATTTTGTTATTACAATAGACAGCAAAAATCATAATGTAAACTATTTTAATGAACTTTATTATTTATAATTTGTTTTAGTAATTTGTCAATCTAATGTTGCATAATATTGTGTGTTTAGAAAAATTCTCAACTGAATCAGATTAATTTAGAAATTAAAATTTTTCTGAAAATTTTGGAGCATGTCTAATGTTACCAAATGTCATTTTTAATTACATTATTATTTATCTGAATTTTATACTGATATAATATTCGGTGATTATATCTTTATGTTATTCAGGTGAGTATATGTGAATTGAATACTGTTCAGGACGATTTCTCAAATAAAAAATCTATTAATTATTTTTCATATATATAAGATTTGTTATTGATATAATTTATGTATGTATTTATTAATGTTTACAAAGATTCCATTGCATTTAATTGCTTGTATTTACTGTGTTAATTTTATAAATTACAAAGTAAGAATATAAATATAGAAAAATTTTGTCATAATAGCTTACACCTAATGTTTTGAGGGCATTTTTTTTATTGTAATAATATTTTCAGGAAATATTTTCTTTATGATATGAATCATATTAGAGTTCTTGCAATTTTCATGCATTCTATGATTAAAAATGGAGAGGGGTTGTCTAGTTGGAAATGAAGAAAAGAGACATCACACTCGCAAGGGAATCATTTTAGGGAAAGAATGAGTTTTTGTTCAGAAATATTAAAATATATATTAATTTTTCACTTATTGATATTTAGTGCATGCATAAAGAAAATTGCTAGCAAAGTTGTCTTCCTAACAATTTGTGTGTAAATATGTCAGATATTAATTAGTAAAAATGAATGAGCAACCATGCAACATTCTGAAATTTTATGTAAGTGTTTAATGTATAAAGTGCTTGTTATATTTTCTTCTCTACACACTCATTTTAAATTTGTTGATCTGTTTCATTGATTTTAAATGTTATATTATAAATTAGTTATTTGGAACAGGTTGTTTGTCAGTGTTTCATCGTAATTTTAAATCATAATGGTAGTTTTGATATGTAATTAAATATATATGAAAATATAGATATTTAGAAGGAAATTGTTTTATGATCATTAGTCATAAAATGCAATTTTAAAAATTCTAGATTAATTATTATAAGTAATGCTCAGCATCAATTTGTTTGATTTACAATTTCGATAAATGAAAACTACAGTAGGAACAAACAAAGAATTCTACATAAATCAAAAGATTTGAAAAAGACAAATTAATCAAAATTACTGTGTATTTTACCTACAAATACATTTTGACTAATTATATAATCAGTCTATTGTATGAGAATAAAATGATTCTCTCTCTCTCTGTTTTATCCACTTAAATCTCAATTTTTGAGAGAAATATAAGTAATTTTATTTAGTTCAGTGTGTGTGCAGTAAAATCTGTCTTAATTTATATGTTCTTCCTTTTTATTTAATAATTGTCAGTTCCAGTCGAATTGTATGTGCGTGGAAATTTTATTGGAATTTGCGTTTAAATGAGAAAAAAATGCCAAAATTGACTTCTCAAAAGATGTAAAGCTGGAAAGTAAAGATCATAAGAGAAATTGAAAGAACTTCTGAAAATTTAGACTGGACTTAGCCTGTTCATTAATTGATGATTGTAAAGTGTCAGGCCTTATCATACAATTTTGCCTCATTAATGGATAAGAGTGGTGTAAAATTTTAAAAATATTTTTTCAAGAACATATTTGCATTTATTTAGAAACATTGATATATATATATATTGATTAACTTGTTCACCAAACTCATGATTCATTTTAAGTCTTTAGAAAAATAATCGTATTTTTTTAATGACTTGACATTTTGATAACTTGACAAGTGATAATATTTGAGGTAAAATCTTTTTTGTTACATTTGGTATGAAAATATTTTAAAATCCTCTACCAATAAAAGATTTATTTTTAGATTAGTAATATGACATGTCACACAACTGGTAGATCATATTGCAACATTTATTTGGTATGATTGCAGCCGTACTTACAGAACTTTAATATTCTGTGTCTTAAGTTTTTGGTCAAAAATACTTATACAAATACGCTCAACATACAACTACAAATTCATGTATTTTTTGAGGAAAATTATATGATAATGAATTAATATAAATTATGAATTTGAAAGGTTATTCATATAATTACAGTTAAAACTTTCTTGCATCAATTTCATACTATCCAGAACATAAAATTCTAGGTAAGTTTTTATACATAGATACATTTACTTGTTATTACTCTACTTTCTGTGCTAATATGAATAATTTTTGTATAACCACATACATTGTATGATATATTGTGGAACACCCTACTTGGCATTTGAACTGACTGATTTGCTCTACCTGTCTTTTTAAAGACACTTTCTACCCCACTTATTCTGAAAAATCTATATATTTGCTGGATCCTTTTTTAACAATTTACACAAATAGTCAAATCACAGATGGTTTGAATTAATATGGGTCTATAGCCAGTTACTTGAGGGGGCAAGGATCATTGGTAATGGATTTCATAATTTTGAAGCTCTTCGAGTGATCATACCTGAGGGTTCTTATATTGTACACTGAGGATTCTTATATTGTATTTAGGTTGGAGATCCATGCTGTGAATGCTGAATTAAGACAATCTGCATGAAGATTGATTTGAGATTTAAATAATATATGCTTAGAAATGTTTTAAACTTCGAAAAAAATTATTGATTAGGTTAGGTATTAATTGCTGAATATTGATTTACTTATAAGAATACACTGAAGATATCTCATTTAGTATTTTTCCAATAGTGTACAAATAAAACCAGCTGTCTTTTCCCTATTAATAATGTATTGTTTCCTTTTTTGATTATGTACCATGCCTTAAGTTGCTGCCCTATCGTTCTTAAACGTGGAACGAATCCTTATGCATCAAATAAATGAGCATGCGATAAAAAAAAAAACAATTCTGAAACCAGTGACAATATATATAAAAGAATGTAAAAGCTGAAATTTATTCTCTTGGAGTTTAAAAAATAGAAAATGGCAGTCAAGTAATTAAGAAATTTCAAAAAAATCTAAGGAAAATATGAATTAACTTTTTATTATTCTGTTTAAAGGTCTTCTGCTTTTAAACCAAGTTCATTTTTTAATTCCACATTAACAGTTTAGTCAAATTTGATTTTATTGTATATTTGTGCATTCAATAATTTAAAGGCCCCTTACCAATCCTCCTAACATCTCCTCTATTCCTGAAAACAAACAGTTATCATAAATTCTACATTTAAAGAAAGACCAAAAAGGAAAATGACAAAAATTTGATTTATATTTTTGGATTTATCTATGATATGTCAAAAATTTCAGATCTTCAACCTAAAACTCATATAGCAATGTAATTAAGAGTATTATTTATTTCTTACAGTTATGTGTTTCTTTAAAGTAATTGTTTTAAAATAGATGTATTTTAAGTCACCTCTCTTTTTACCTGCTTTTGTTACTATATGTGAAAAAATTTAATATTTACTCATAGATATCGGTGAAGAATTTAATATGAAAGCAAGTTAAGGTGTTGCTTATTTCATTATCTAATTTGGGTTTGTGAACATTTATATAGACATTCATAAGTAATTAAGTTTCACTTAAGTAGATAACTGAAATATAGAAAAATGAATTTTCCTTCTGATGCATGCCTGTTTGTTCAGAGCTAAATGTAAACACATGGAATTTTTAAGTATAATATGTATATTAAGGAGTAAGGTTATATTTTTCTACTTCAATTCTTTCTTAAAATATTTTAAATACTAACTCTTAAAATCTGCATTGCCTTTTTGATGCATATTAGTTTAAGATTTAACAATTACTTTGTGAAAATCTTAAATAAAAGGATAAATTATATAACAAAAAGAAGTCCTATTTGTAATAAATGAGTATTTTAAATGGATGCAAAATATCAGAAGTAATTTTTTTAGAAAACAATCTTAATCTGTTTTTGGAATTATATGTATGCGTTCTTTCCCTATAAAACTAATTTTAACCGAAATTTTCAAAAGATTGTCAGTGGTCATTGAAATTGTCATCTTAATCTTACTGAATATTCATTCAACACATAAATCAACAAATTAATCTTCTCGTAGACTTCAGCAATGGAAATAAAAAGGTTTATTAGAATTTCCAAATTCATGCTGAACGATTCTATCATTTAATGCATTTCCGCATTGGAAATTTATGAGAGTTATGGAAAAGTTATTTAATATATTTGGGGAAATTCTCCTCCAGACTTCTGTGGTTATCTCATAGACCTCTATTAAGCAGCCAAAATGTTGATCTCTTAGACGTAACTGGGGTACACAATAAATCCACCAAGAAATTTAATAGACGTATGCAATCCATGCATTTTCTCATTAACTTTTGGATATTTATCAGTTAGCTTCTGTATTTTCTTGATTTTTATTAGCACCAAAAGGATGCTAATTACATACATACACAATATATATATATATATATATATATATATATATATATATATATATATATATATATGAATCACATCTAACTTTAAGATACTTACACAATTTTATTTTGTATTAAATGATCACAAATGTTTTGTGAAGCAATTTTCATGATTTAAAACCTTCGTGGAAATTGAAAGCATCCGTTCAATGATTTAGAAGGAAAAAATTAAGTTGAAAAATTTGATTAAAAATGCAGATTTGTATATTATTGACGAAAAATGATCAAATCTTAAGTTTCTATTTTATATCAATGTGTCAATTTTTAATGACCTTCGTTTTTAATTTTTTTAAAAAAATCAAATTTTAACTGACTTCGTGGATTAAATGAGATTTTCGCTAGCTATTTTACATTAGAAATAATTTTGGGGGGAAATGTATACAAATCAAGAATGTATATAAACTTTTAACGAAGTATTACATTAAATAATACAACAAAAATTTGTTACTGTGTACAATATTTTTAAAGAAAGTATAAAATAAATAAAAATAACCTCCAAATGTTTTATACATTTGCATGTGTTGTTAAATTGTCGATTCCACTTCTTGTAATATATAAAAATGAATTTAAAATATTAAGACAATATTTCCATTTGAATAATGGAAACTAATAATACTAATGAGAAATTGTTTTGCAAGAATACTGTTAAGAATTTTCTCAACGACTTTGGATAAAGGAATTTTAAAGAATTTGGGCACTAATCTCAATTTTTCCTAGTGAAAAACATACTATTAACTAACACATTCGAAAAAGAAATGCAAAAAGGGAGTATCCAAAAGATCGTAACATTAATATAAAAAATATATAAATATCGGAAAAATAAAAATTACAGTATTGAATATAAAATGCATAAAAAAGGAAGTATATACGTTTTACTTAAAAATAAACTTTATGAATTGGTGCAAATAATTTCAGTTACCAACATTTGTATAAATTTTCAAAAATTGTTCTATTAAAATATCTCAAAACTTTTTTGAAAAATTACTGAAAAAATAATGATCGTTAAGACGCATGCAGTGTTTTCGAATACTATTTAGTAAAATATCACTTTAGTGCTTTAATTTCTTATATTTATATATCACTAAAACCATAACGTAAGTTAAAATAGTTTTGTATAAAGATGAAGAAAAAATAATAAATGGAAGCCTATGCGCATAATACAGAAAATGCGTATTTATTTTTGACTTCTAATTGACTTTATAGCGAACTCTGCAATGGATAAATTATGAGAAACATAGTTGTTTGGGATGTGTATAATGAATACAAGAAATGCGAATTACATTCTAACTTATGATTATGGCATGAAATCACGTTATATATAAAAGATATGCAAAAAATAATGTAACTTATGTATCCTATAGCCTCACAGAAAATAATATTACTTATAAACTACGTGTTATCAGAAAAATTATAAGTACAAAAATTCTTCAATTATTTTTATCTTATCGGTAAGATAAATGATGAATAATTTGTAAACTCTTACTTTAAAATAAAAGATGGGGGTTATTGTTGTTTTCCCGCCTTAATAGTATAGTTTAGTTACTCCTAGTTTCTTTTGCATATTATAGTTGTGATTTTTTTTTTATAATATTGCAAGGTTAAAATTTAAATCTGTATGTTGTATTAAAGATCTGCCCCTCTTATTAATGTACAATAATTTATGAAACATAAGAATCCATGTCTTTATTTTCTAAAAAATTAATGTCTTTTTCTGTTGAAAGGTTCTCAGATGTTACTTTATATGAAGTGTAAAGTATTATCAAATATGTCTTTTTTGAATATCTTTTTTCTTTAATTAATTATTCATTTCTTTACAGCATCATGGCTACCTCCTTATCTGATGAAGAATTTAATCGCATGCAAATGCAGTTACTTGAATTGAGGTCTAAAAATTATACATTAGGGGAGAAAAATGTTAAGATTCAAACTGATCTTCTACAAAGCAACCATCTATTAGAGGAAACAAAAAAAGAACTAACTAAATGTCAAAAAATTTTAGGTCGCTCTAAAAACGCTAAAGATGTCGAGCAACTTATGCAAGAAAATGAATCCCTCCAACAGAAATTACAAATGCAGGAAGATGAATTTCGTTTACAAAATGAAACTTTAATGAAAGAAGTCTCATCTTTGGTATCTGCTAATGATAGATTTCAAAAAGAATTAGAATTAGCCAAAGCACAGACTTTAGCATCATCAGAATTTCAGAATCAAGATGACAGAATAAAACTGGAAGCAGAAAATGCAGCTTTAAGAAAACTTATTTCAAATTATGAAACCAATGAGACCAATTCTGATGATCATGAGCTTGACAAAGTAAGAACTTTAGATTTAGATTTACAATTGAATACTGTCTTAGAAGAAAAACGATTGTTACAGGATAATGCAAAAAGAGTCGAAAATGAATTTAAAGAACAGATGATGAAAATGCAGAGTGATAATGAGAAATTGACCGAGAAATTGAAAAAGAAACAAGAAAGTTTTCTGATATTACAAGAAGAAAAGGAAAAATTGTACACTGAAAATAAAAATATTATGCAGAACATGCAACTTTCAAAAGATGCTGAGATTCAGCAACTGAAAGAACAATTGCAAAACCTACAATTAGAATTGAAAAAGGCACTTCAATTTAATGAACACTTGGGAGATAATGGCATTGAAAAAGATATGGATGCAACTGTAGAATTAGATGGCGACAAAGCAACTTTTGATTATTCTTTAAATGAAACTAGAGTATCTTTAATTAATATTCAAGACAAAATCCAATCTTTGAATAACCAGTTAAGCGAATCAGACTGTAAAATTAAAGCTTTAGAAGGTTTAAATGAAGATTTAAATGCAAAAGTTCAGAATTTAGAAAAATCTCTATCAGAATCTGAAGAATCGCTTAAAGAGAAAACAAAACTTGCAGAGAAGAGGAAAAAGATGATGGATGATATGAAGGAACATCTTATAGAAACAACCAACAAACAATCTGTGGAAATAGAAAATTTAACTAGAAAATTAGCTGAAGAGCAGGAAGCATTTAAGAATTTGTTTGATAAGGAAAAAGAAACTGAAGTGAAACTCGTTGAATCGAGAAACGAAGTACATGCTCTCAAAGATGAAATTGAAAAGTTTCGCTCAGCTCGTGTCAACGCAGATGATAGAATCAAAGAATTGGAAGAAAAGTTCCAAGTCAAGATCGCTGAGTGTGAAGAAATGCTTAACGAGAAAGACAAAAAACAAGCAGAGGAAATCGAAGAATTGAAACTAAAGTATGAAACCGATATACAAGATTTGAATGTACAGCTAGAAGTACTGAAAGCTGAGAAAACTGAATTCGAAGAAAAAGTGAAACTTCTGCAGCAAGAAGCTAAAGATTCAGTCGGTGATAGAAAAATTCAAGAGAAAAAAGGTCTAGCCATGGTCAAAGATCTAAAACGTCAGTTACAAGTGGAAAGAAACAGGGCAGAAAAGCTGCAAGAACGTCTTCAAGAAGTCTTAAATGACCAAAACCGGTCAGTTGATGAAATTCTTCAATCTTCCTCTGCTTTTGAGAAACCCAAAGGGGACGCTAGCAGTATTAGTTCGTGGAGTTACGTATCTGGCGGTACAGCTGAAAGAGAAAATAAAGATGTTACATTGCAGAGTGACACATCATCAGGTGGGCATGATTCACCTAATCGTATTTCTCCAACTTTATTGGAATCTGAAACTAACAATTTGCTTGCTAAAGTTGCACAGTTACAACAAAAGAATTGGATCTTGGAAGAGAAGGTGAATCATTTAGAAATGAGCAATGAAGCCCTTGTAGATGATGTATTAAAGAAGACAGCTCTTATTCAGTTTTATTGCATGGAAGGACGGTCTGATCCTCATGCATCAGTTGCCCCAGATAAATTGAGTATTAAACGAATTGTCGATTTCATCAAAGATAGAGGCGATGAAAACTTGAAAGAAATCAATCGCAGAATGCAGCGGATGCTGGAAGAAACTCTTACTAAAAACATGCATTTACAAAAAGATATCGAAACACTGTCTAATGAAGTTTCGCGTCTTTCAAAACTTGCTGTGACTCCTGTTGAAAATGGAGTTCAGAATTCTGTGTTTGTTGAGTAATGTTTTGAGGTTATTATTAATTCTATAAAATCACACAATCTAGTCATTTTTAAAATTATGAAATTTTTAAAAAATATTCTGTATAAAGAAGTTCTGTTCATTATTTGTAGTTGTAAATATGTGTTGCAATCTATAATGGTGTTTATGTTTGTTGTTAGGAATTCGACTTATTTGCATTTCATGAATTATGTGTATATATGATTTAACATATGAAATTTTTTATCCCAATTCTTAATGTGCTGTTGCCTAAATGAATCAGCAGTTGTTGAGTTGGAAAAAACGCACATTGTGTTCAATTTCAAAATTTTATTCGATAGTATTGTATTCAAAATATGATAAAACATCTATGTATCCATTACTTAAAAAAAACTCACTTTTTCAATATCACATATCTAATATGTATTCAGTTTATTGGAATGTAAAATTGTTATATTCAATGTAGATGAACTCTGTTGTGAATACATTACTTTTTACTCGCTTTTATTCTTTTTATTTCTTACCTTCATCATCACATCTGAGATAAAATTGAGAATTTTTCCTATTTTATAAATTTTTATTTTATTGAATGGGGTTTTTTTTGTGTGTGTGTGTGCTAATTTCGTAATTATTCCTGAATGAAGAAGATTAAAGAAAGATTTAACTTATTTTTCTGAAAGCTGACTTTTTTTTTTTCAAAATTAAAACCTACAATTTTAAAGTGCATTTCTAAAATTTGCTATAAAATGTCTCATTATCAACATTAGCAAATCACACTTTTATTGTATGTTTTAATAATTTATACAAATTATCATTTTATTTATGCAAATTTATCTTTTAAACATTAACTTAGTGAGAAATATATGTTCAGGTTTTATGTTTTTTGTGAAACAGTAAAAAAATATTGTTCCTTTAGAGTTCAAAATAACTACTTCCTCTTTTATGTCTCTATAAAACTTCAAAATTGACCTAATTTTCCTACCCTTATCCTGTTACACTATACATATTCACTGGAAAATCGACCTATTGGTATATTCAACCACTATACATTGAATACTTGAATTGTGAATTTCATTACAATTTAATCTGTTGAATCAGTTCTAAACCATGAAGTGATAAATATTGGATCTGATCTGTATTATTTTTTTCATCCGATGACTACATTTCTGCTGGTCGACCTATATTTCAATAAAAATTTACATCTTGGTAGATATTCGTATGAAACTTGACACACAAATATTTTCTAACACAAGACATAAAGAAGTTTAATTAAGATTTATCAAATATTCATTTTTTTTTTTTAATAAAAAGTAAAATGCTCGAAGAGTAAGGCTGAAAGGTGAATAAATGTGATGCATTCACTCAGGATCAATAAGATCGTTTCATTTTCCAATACGGCGCAAAAAATACTAGAAACAGTCTAAAATTAAATTATTACTGAAATTGAATTTGGATAATGAAATATCAATAAAAAATAATAGTTTTTAAAAGGAGAAGTCACTTAATTTTAGATCTTTCAAAAGATAATAAAAATGATCTGTTTAACCTAATGACATCACAATAATATAAAAGCTGAACGAAATCTCAAGTAAAAAACCATTTGAAAGAGCTTATGAGTAGCTTGTGTCATTCAATCATCGCATTGGTTGAGATTTGGAAACTTATAACAGTGAAAATAAACTAAATTTGTTTCGAAAATAATTAAAAAAATGCAGTTAAACATTATTTTGACTACATTTGTTCCAATCCCATTGTATTATGAAAACCTTGCTGCTGCTTTAAGTTACCTATGAGAAAATAAAACGTCAGATACACTTGTTTTTATTTATTTTGGCGCCATCTGATGAGGTTGTGGATCATTAAAATTTAAGAAATTTTTATTGTTCTGTTAAATAATTATTTTTTAAGTTACGTAAGAGTTGCCGCGTTTTAAAACACGAACTCAATAAAGCTTGAAAGAGTTATTTTTAGAAAAGTGTATTTTTTTATATCATTTTTAAAAATTATTTTGTTTCAAAATCGACTTGTCAATCAATTTTTCTCCCCCCCCCCCCATTTTCTCACATCTAAACGACAGTTAAATCTTGTTTGGTGCATCATAGCCACATCTGGCTCTTGCGCCAATAATCTTTACATTCACTCACTAACATAAAGTCGTGGAAAAAAGCGTACTTTTAATAATAATAAAAAAAAGTTTTTCTTCTATATCTCTCTTTGTATTTTAAATGTTGCAACGATGGTGAAACTACAGA
This sequence comes from Nephila pilipes, assembly GCA_019974015.1. Classification (NCBI taxonomy): domain Eukaryota; kingdom Metazoa; phylum Arthropoda; class Arachnida; order Araneae; family Nephilidae; genus Nephila; species Nephila pilipes. Next base: position 63,818 of record BMAW01015163.1, on the reverse strand, counting down.
TTAAAAAATTTGTAAACTTTTACCTTAATATTATGCTACAGTGAGGCTTAAACAGTTGGAAACTAATGTTTCCGTGAAAGCTGTTTTATTAACGTACGTATTACACCATGTTATCATTTTTTTTAATTTTATCTTAATATTAAATAAGTTATTCGTATATTATAAATCGGGATTCTCAAATACATATATATTATTTAAAATTCTCGGAAATCATGACCTTGAGACACCCTGGGAATATTTTCCTTTGTCATGGGGCTTACTCTCTTTGGTAAACACTGACGCACCTCGGGACACCCAGCGATCCTACTCTATTTTCAAACACATCACCCTCTTGCTTGACCACCAACTTTTCATTTTTCTTACAATTGGATCACAATTACACATGGTTTGGCTCTGCCTAGTGGAATTTGGCTCTTACGCATAAATCTACTTTCATTTACTATTTCATCTATAATATTCTAGATTTACCGAGTTAACCCGAACAACGTTGGGCCATATCACCTTGTTTCATTAGAATTCCTTTTCTTGTAGGCTGCGATAGCGTAGTGATCATGATTTCGGATTCGTGGCCGGCGGTTTTTGTTCAATCGCGGGTTCGATCCTCGTCACTTGACCGAGGTTCAAAATTGCGAGGTCCGTCGCCAATAGCCCTCGCGTTGCTTCTAGTGCGACGTTAATAAAAACTCGTATTTCTATATATATTAAGGTTTGACCTGCTATTGTTTACCGTGGATTAAATATTTTTCCAGGTGTCGCTTCGGCTGAATCGTAGGTCCATCCAACGATTCATGGAAAACATGTTCAATTCAAAAATGGAAATTGAATAGCTCAAAAGTAACTATAAATTCATATGGATTAGAAAATATCACGCATATAATTCATTTAAGTTAATTAAACTTGCCAAATTATTATGAAATGAAAAGTTTGCATTTCAGCCATAAATAGATATTTTTCCCGATGTATTATTTTTTTAAAGGACTGAATGTTCATTTCTTATAATTTATACATACTGTATTATATGGGTCGATAAATTTTTAAATGGAATCATTTAAAAAATTTTAAAAAAATCTGAGCGATTGAAAATTGACGCTTTTGAGCGATATTTTCCCAAAATCGGCTAATTATTTTGTACATTCGAAATAATGCAAGAATCTTAATCTTACAACTTACTGTTCGATGACTGTGCCGCAAAGTATATTAAAAAAATAGCTTAGTTAATAATTAAACATTTTAAAACATGAAATGAAATTATTAAAAAATAAATTTCAATTTTTCATGTAAAAAAAATACTTTTAATAATTTGTTGGCGTGATGCAGAAATTAGAGAGGGAAGTGCCATGTTTTAAATGCTTTTTTACCCAAATGTATTCATACTTTATCTAGTATAGAGAGTATTCAAGCAAAGAAAAGAGAATAATTTATGCGAGTAAATATTTTAGAATGAATTTCATTTATGAGCTGTGGTAAAAAAAATGGGATACTCTTAAATTAACTTTTCTTAGCGTAGCTGGACAAAATTGGTATCAATGTTAAAAGTTCAAAGGGTACTACTACATGATGTTTTTTTTTTTTTTTAATTGATCAATTTATTAACACAATTAACTTCTCAAAAGAATTTTCGCATTGTTGATTTTTTTTTTCGCGTGTAAGATTTCTCATCTTAAAATTTGCCTTAATTTCAAATTAAGTAAAATTCTACTTGAAAATTTCTGAGTCGTGGGGTAAAAATTTTTCCTGAATGTTCATTGGGTGTCTGAAATATATTTTCAGTCTAACACTTTTTCGAATTTTTTGCACCAAACAATAAATGTTTTTCTTTGATGAGAAAACTCTATTTTGGAAATCAATTTTGTTACTTATTTAATCAATCAGTTTCAGGTTATTAAAAAGACAAATTTCATGTCTCCACGATAAGAATTGTGAAATCTCTCTTTTTTTTGACGATTGTACATCAATGCATTTAATCTTAAAAATAAAATCTTACCAAGTCTACGCTCATAATTGAAAATCATTTTTTCCCCCTACTCATTCGAATTGAAATCAATTTAAGTCGAAATTTCGATATTTCCTGTCATGGAATCGAAGATAATATTGGATAAATTGTTTCAAAAAATATTTTTAAAAAATAAGAATACAATCCATTTTTTAATATTTGAACCTTTAAGAAAACGATCTAGTTCACCATTTTTGAAAAGTGTTGAACACTAATTTTTTGTTTCTATAAAATCAGTATTTTTGATTGCAGTTTATACGGATATTAACAAATATGATAAGGTGTTGGATTTATATATATATATTTCTTTCAGAGAGGAAGAATAGGAATGATTAAAAAAAAGATATTTTATTAGATTTCAATGTTTACACTCATGTGCATTATCATGGACATAAAAATTTGATTTAAATCATAGTTTTTGAGAGAAACATCTTTTTAAACTGTGATGCATTTTTTAGGTCTTCACGACAAATCATTTCCAATCAAATTTTTAATTGGCATTTTAAAATTAACGTTACTGAAATTTGCAAACATTAAAATAAAAAAATCTATTTTATTCAGTGTTTTCAGTTCCAATATCGCATATTTATTTTGAGAAAATTCCATTGAAAAATTACTTATTTTTTCAAAAGCAGTTCCTCCATAGGTAATAGTTGCCATTTATTGAACTAGCTCTTTTAAGTTCTGAGGCTTGTTTTTTCTATATGCATTTATATTTCATAAGTTATTGTGCAGGTGAAAGATGTTCTTTTAATTAAAAAAATTCTTTGAAATTTCGAGATTTTGTTTTTATCATCTTAGCAAGAATTGATTACTAATAAACGTAGCAATTAGAAGTAACACGATGGCTGGCGACGGACCTCGTAAATTTGAATGTCAGGATCATATGATGCGACGTCACCTATCTCCTAACTTTCATATCACTCCGACTGGGAATCCCGTTAGATTTAACATGCATCAGCACCACTACACAACGAATCTGTATTGAAATTAGGACTTGAAATCTTAATATGCAGTTGCATGCTTAACATTAAATTCAACAATCTGAACTAGCTAGTCCATGCCAAAATATAAATATATTAATGATTATATAATATTTTTAAATTTACTTAAACTAAATTTATGATTGATATTATACAATGAAAGTTTTAAATATTTTCTATAACATGCACCCTCGTCGCTTTACCGGGGTTTAATATTACGAGATCCGTCACCAATAGCCCCTATGTGCAACGTTAATAAAACCAGTCAATCAATAACATACACCAAATAATCAATTTAACAGTCAAGGGAGTTTCTAATTTAATGAAAACATATACTAGAAAATATTAGAAGTTGGTTATAATATTTTTTCACATTTCTAGACACTGAAAGAAAATATGAATTTAGTATTGAAGAATTTGTGTATCTTTTCTTTCAAAAATAATTAATAGTGAAAAAGTAATCTGGTTACTTTTTTCAAAATAATTTGCAGTGTTGGAATACATAAATTTGCGAAGATTTGTTTTTTGCACACATTTATTAATAACATGAAACAATAATTCTGCAAATAATGTCTTCCATTCATAGTTGGTTAATTTTAATACGTACAATGGTACAAACATAATACTGCAAGATATTTTATTTTATTATCAGTCCGTAATGGTTCACAAACACAGAGGGTATCTTTTAAAAATTGAAAAATATTTTTGTTTCAGTTTAAATATACTGAGTAAATATAAATTATACAAAATAAATTTGTGTTTAATTTGGCAATCTGCAGAGCAAAGTTCAAAACTTCTATTTAAAAAAAAAAATTGAAATGAAATTCCAATTCTATTTATGAACATTGAAATAATTTCAGTTCAGTCTAGCAAAACTGGGGGAAGAGAATAGACTTATCTCTTCAGCTAAACTGTAGTGCTCTGGTTGCCGACATCCAACTTAACCCTTCATTATCATCTTTATCCAGAGTAAAGCTAAGGTACTCTAATTAAACTTTCACACCCCATTAATTTTAAAATGTTGATTCGTAAGACTTAATTATTTAATCTTAAATTTCATTTTTAACTTTAGTTATGATGAGGAAGTAAATTCTTCATACAAGAATAATAATTGCCTAAATTCAATAACTTTAAATGATAATACTTTTAAATAAATCAAGCTGCATTCAATTTATTTTCTGATTATCATAAAATAGGAAAAAGTACAACTTAAATTTTACATCAAGATTTATTTTCACTTTTTTTAAAAAAATCCTTGTTTATTTAGAGATTTTTTCTTTCAAAATATTTATCTAATGCAAGTATCACTAACCACAATATGTTCATAAATTTTACAACAAATTTATAACTTCCAAAAAATATTTCATTTTATTAAAAAAAAAAAAAAAAAATCATGTTTTTTATAATTTACATAAATTATAAAAAACAAAGCTTGTTTTTTCTGATACTTTTCTATATTTATTATAAATGTTGTATATCACATACTTAATGTCATGAAGAAAAATGCAGTGTAATATAATGTTTTTAAAATATTTGCTACTTTAAAAAAACTAGATATTCCCTTTAAAATTTCAAAGTACGTATATTGGAAAAGTACAATTTTTTCGATTTATTGAAGTGTAAAAATATATTGAAGATATTTAAACTTTCGAACAACACAAATTTTAAAATTACATTTTAGGAAGTTGCATAGCAATAACTATATTATAAGAAAACTGATGAAGCATCTTCTCAAGTATTTAATTATATAAAACAGACTGTAATAGAGTTTAATTTCTGAATCCAATATTTTAACAGGAAACAATTACCTATATGTTGCTAGATTTTTATTCAACAGAGAATTGACAAATGTTTAGAAACGGTATCAGATATTTCAAAAGGAAAGAGAATCAGAAAGTATGTGAATATATGCTTAACTATTTAAGACTTATTAAAAGTAAATATTCAGTTATTTACAATGTTTATTTCAACTGTATTAAGTACAATACATAATGGCATAAATGGAACTTGTCCCCAGAAGAGTAATTCATTCTATGACTATCAAAGAAGAATAAAGTTTCTCAATATGTCATCAAATTGGACAAGTTGAGTTTCTGCTAGCAGCTATTGTTTTTAAACAGGTATATTTTTACCCATCAATGGTTGAACAATTAACGAAGCACAAGAACCACTTCCAAGATGAATTAACAGATGAGCACTTAGTTTCTCTTTGCTGTTAAAATTCTTACCACATTGAGTGCATACATATGGGAGTTTTCCTTCATGAGTCCTCAAATGAATATTTAGTTTGCCTTTGGTCGTGAAAGATTTTGAGCAATGACTGCAAATATACGGACGCTCTCCGGTATGAATTCGAATATGAGCAGTTAATTTATCATTGCGAGCAAAAGCTTTTCCACAGTGCTTGCAAACAAAAGGTCGTTCACCAGTGTGACTTCGAATATGAACTGTGAGTTTATCTTTTTGGGCATATGCTTTCCCGCAATGTTTACAAACAAATGGACGTTCACCAGTATGTACTCGCACATGATTTGTCAATTTATCTTTCCACACAAAACCCTTACCACAGTGTGGACAATTGTAAGGATATTTTCCAGTATGTGTATAAGAATGGGACGTCAGTTTATCATTCCTAGCAAAAGCTTTGCCACATGTTTTGCACACAAATGGACACTCTCCTGTATGAATACGTACATGAGCAGTCAATTTATCATTGCGAGCAAATGCTTTGCCACAGTGTTTGCAAACATAAGGTCTTTCACCAGTATGTATTCGAATATGCACAGTCAATTTATCATTCTGGGCAAAAGCTTTACCACAGTGTTTACAAACAAAGGGTCTTTCCCCAGTATGAGTTCGTATATGATTTGTCAGTTTGTCTTTCCAAGCAAATCCTTTACTGCAATGAGGACATATAAATGGATGTAGACCTGTATGAATATATGAATGAGCCACTAATTTATCTTTACGAGTAAACCCTTTCCCACACTGTGTACAAATATATGGGCACTCTCCAGTATGAATACGAATATGGGCAGTTAGCTTATCTTTTCTAGTGAAATTCTTACCACAATAAGTGCAAATATGAGGACTCTCCCCGGTATGAATCTTTATGTGGTCATTCAATTTGTCTTTTCGAGTAAAACTTTTTTGACAATATGTGCAAGGAAATAAGCTTTTTGGATCTTGATTATGATTATTAACATTGTAATGTTCAGGTTTCACATCTACAAAGTATATGTGACAATGCTGGCAAATATTATGTGGTTGACAAGATGGTATATTTAAATTCACTACATTTGCCATTTTGTTTGCTGTCTTTCAGTATTTGACAATAGATATTCACAACTGGAATTAAAATTCTTCCATTACTGAATATGAAAAATTAATTTTTCCACACTAATTAATTAAAAGTTAGGGTTAAAATCTTATTTACGTTTCTTATAGTATTGTTCCCTAATAAACCTAGTGTATATTTATTTTTCTGCTTTCAAGTATTACCTCCAAGATGAAAGATTTTTCTGTTAGGAAGCTGCTGCTCCAAGTTTCACAATCAATCAGAAATGAGGAAATGAGACATTTTTCTGAAAATAGAAGGGATGAAAAATGTCAGAAGTTAGAGCAGTATGAACAAAAAGTATTGAATAATAATGGGACCAATTAAAGTCCCTAAGAAAGAAATTAAAAGAAAAGTCTGAGAAAGTCTATCATTTTTTACAGTTTAAGATCATAAACTTTTCAGAGATTTAAGGTAATTTGGCAACAATTTTTTTTTTCAAAACATACATAATGAATTGACAGTTACTAAAATAACTTGTTAGTTATTTCAATTTAAAACTTTAGGATTTTAGTATTGAAAAAAAAAAGGGGGTGTAAAAGCAGCAAGAAAGATCTGGTACTTATTACATAGAGAAATATGTTAATAGAAATTTTTCAAAAGACTGAAGGTATCTGAAGTGTTTTTTCAAATATAAATTCTCTTTTTATTTTTTTCATCTATGATGCACCTGAAAATTTAAACTCAATTGTTGGCTATGTAACAGAGTTTAACATTAAGTAACAGAGTTTTCTTCCCCAAATCAGATTTGCAAAATATGAAGAAAAGAAAAACGATCAGGCTTTTTTTGATTTAGTCATTTATTTTATACAGACACATACAGCTTGCAGCACAGTTCAATAGTGTACAAGCAAACAAATTTTAACTGTAACTAGAAATAACAGCACAAGATTAGGATAAATAAATTTATATAACAAATTAAAAACCTAGTGTATCAGTTATCTAATTTACTTTCAAAATCTTCATTGAAGCTAGAAGCAATGTTTTTATATGATCTATTAATGTTACATTTGGGAAAAAAAGAATGCAATAAAAATAACTTGAATTTTAAAAATTAACAATTTAAACATGATGTAATTCACATAGTTAAATTTCTTAAAATTTTTAATGTACCTCATAACAAATGTCATAAAGAGCCTCTTTTGTTACAAAAACTAAAAAGATATTTGAAACAAAACATGAGAAAATTTTAACAATATCAATGAATTATAACATGAAGACAGATTTAAATTTATTGGTAAAAATTATTTTTAAAAGTAGGTTTTCCATAGAGAAGAAAACCATCTTTAAATATAAAACGATGATTTTAAAATAAAAAGTAATTGTTTTGCAACAATAACATCTCATGATTTTCATTCAACAAAAGAGGCGCTTCACAGTCGATTACAAATATAAGCAACAGAATATAGTCAATCTAGCTGCACTGAGGCACCTTTACCTCTGGACCCACAAATAGAAAGAGGGTTCTTAGAATGCAGACAGTTTAATACTGAACTTCATATCAGCCACTCTTTCCTCAATATATGCCACTGCCTCATTTAAGTTCTTAAAAGTATCACTTTCGAAGATTTTACCTGTAGGAATTACCAGAGGAGGAAAACCTTATCCATCCCTCCATATTCAGGGCCAAAAACCCCAGAAGAGTTAAAGTTTTATAAGTTTTAAAGTTATTGTTGGGGAGCAGTTACAGCTATCATTGGTTTAGTGTCTGTCATAGTAACTGGTACTGGAACAGGTACCGGTGGTGGGATCATAGTTGGTGGTCCTGGCAAAGTGAGGTCTGGAATTTTAGTAAGAAGAGGTTTTGCAACAAAAGCTGCACAAGAACCTCCACCAAGATGAATTAACAAATGAGCATTAAGTTTATCCTTCCTATTGAACCCTTTGCCACACTGATTACATGTATAAGGGTGTTTACCAGTGTGAATTCGCATGTGAGTATTTAACTTATTCTTCATTGCAAAAGCCTTGCCACAAGTGTTGCACACATAAGGTCTTTCACCTGTATGCATACGCACATGGGCTGTTAGCTTATCATTTCGTGCAAAGGCTTTGCCACAGTGTTTGCAAACAAAAGGCCTCTCTCCCGTGTGAATGCGCACGTGGACAGTCAGTTTGTCTTTCTGTGCAAACGCTTTAGCACAATGTTTGCATACGAATGGACGCTCGCCCGTATGTATGCGTATGTGATTGGTTAGTTTGTCCTTCCATGCAAAGCCTTTCCCACAATGCTGACAATTATAAGGATGTTCGCCAGTATGAATACACAAATGAGCACCCAATTTATCTTTACGGGCAAAAGCCTTACCACAATGCTTACAAACATAGGGCCGTTCACCTGTGTGAATTCGTATGTGAGTTGTCAATTTATCATTCTGGGCAAAGGTTTTGGGACAGTATTTACATACAAATGGACGCTCTCCTGTGTGAATCCTAATATGATTTGTAAGTTTATCTTTCCAAGCAAAGCCTTTTCCACAATGTTGACAATGGTAAGGGTGCAAACCTGTATGCACATACATGTGGGCCCCAAGCTTGTCTTTTCTTGTGTAACCCTTACTACATAAATTACAAACATACGGACGTTCACCTGTGTGTATGCGGATATGTGCATTGAGCTGATCTTTTCGAGCAAAGGCTTTGTTACAGTGGCTACAAACATGAGGACATTCACCAGAATGCATTCTTAAATGATTACCAAGTTTATCTTTGCGTGTAAAACTTTTATCACATTGATTACACGCAAATCTTTGCTCCTGTGGTGGCTGTGTATATAGTTGATGAGTCTTTATGTCTACAAAGTACACACGACATTGCTCACAATCTGCATGAGATTGTGTAGTAGGAATGTGAAGACTTGCTAGCTCGGATATATTGGCCATGTTTACGGCCATTTCGCCAATGGAGGGATTTTTCAACATTGGGAATAAAAATAAAATGCACTGCTCAAACTCAAAAATTAAATATTAATAATCACTACACACTTTTATAATACAAACTTAACAAAAGAATGCTAGTGCACTTTTAAAAAAAATGTCAAGTTTTTTTCCACCAAAGGACTAAACACAAAGTTTTAACATGTAACAAAATTAAACAAAAAATGGCACATATAAAGTCTAGTTCAGTAATCAAAACATACTGGGTAACAAAATTAGTTACAAATTAGATTTCAAATTTATGCAGAATATTCTTCACTAGAGAATTGTACAACAGCAGATGCAATAGGTGCCACAACTGTAACACATTTCACAAGCTTTTCTTCATTGCAGAATAACAATTGGGGAACAGGATATATCTCTATTTCATGGGTAAAGTTTGTGGTCAGTAAGAGAGCATTTGTTACCTTTTTCATTGGAAAAAAGACCGTTCATCTAATTTGCACTTCCATAAATATCCAACACACATAGATGAGTCTCACTTGAAGAATTCATTTCTGAAAGGAAATATCCTTTAGAATTATTAGTAACATTTATAAAAAAATATTTTTGTCAATATCTCATACAAAATAGGTTTGGGAGGAAAATAATTTTTACTCCATAATTAAAATTATAAGGAATAAATATTAAAATTTCTAATTCTCTTTCTTCTTTTTGCATTACCATTTCCAACTCTCTTTCCTTTTTCAGAATTACACATCTTTAACTATTTTTAAAATCTAATATACATTAAAAATTATTAATTCATTTCTTGGAAAAAAAATGTTAATGACATCTTATAAAGTTAGCAAAAAAGATGTATTATGTACAGACAATATTTACAATTTTGATCTTGTATTTTCATTTCTGTAATAATTGAGTGTTTCATTTCTAAGAGTATTTTTAAAAAATGTCTGTGTCGGATTTTACTGATGCAATGTGTAATGCACAAGTATAAAAACACAATTTAGTGTTAAACAAGCCTTTATTGACGACATCTACAAGAAAATGATGAAATGAACAACAATTTTTGACACACAAGCTCTGAAGAACAATATAAATTTGCATTCAACTTTCTTAGAACATCATTAATACATAACAGAAAATATGTTGGGCAAATAAGCTTATAAAAAAAACCCATACATCTATAAAATACTTCAACGTAAAAAAAAAAAAAATTCAAGAGCATGGAATGGAAAAAAAATACACTATAAGGAAATTCTACATTGACTTCCCAAGCAGAGAATGTACTATCAGAGCAGCATGAGTGCTCTCAGTAATATGAATTAACAAATGGGTACTCAATTTATCCTTACATGGAAACCCAGCACCACAATGATTACAAAGAAAAGGGTATTTATTTACATCATGAATTAAAAGGTGAGAATTCAGCTTTTCCTTAGAATCAAAACCAAGGCCACATTGAGAACACTTAAAAGGTAATTTGCCAGCATGGGTTTTTAGGTGCACATTTAATTTGCCTTTCGTGGCAAAAGCTTTGCCGCACTGAACACAAGAATACGGCCTCTCACCAGTATGTGTTCGAACATGAGCAGTTAATTTGTCATTCCTAGCAAAAGCTTTGCCGCAATGTTTACAAACATAAGGTCGTTCTCCAGTATGAGATCTAGTGTGGACAGTTAATTTATCTTTTTTGGGAAAAGCCTTTCCACAATGTTGACAAACAAAAGGACATTCACCGGTATGTATTCGAATATGTGTAGTAAGCTTGTCTTTTTGAGTAAAACCTTTTCCACACATTTTGCAAACATATGGTCGCTCACCTGTATGTATACGTGTATGTACAGTTAATTTGTCCTTCTGTGCAAAACCTTTGCCGCAGTATTTACATTTAAAAGGACGCTCACCTGTATGAATTCTAGTGTGAGTCACCAATTTGTCATTTTGTGCAAAACCCTTTCCACATTCCTTGCATACAAAAGGTTTCTCACCTGTATGAGTACGAACATGATTTATTAATTTGTCTTTCCAAACAAAGCCTTTATGACAGTGGACACAGGTAAATGGATAGTTGCCCGTATGAGTAAACATATGAGTAGTTAGCTTATCCTTTTGAATAAATCCTTTACCGCATGTCTGACAAACAAAGGGTCTTTCACCTGTATGCAAGCGTACATGGGTAGTTAATTTGTCATTTCGAGCAAAGCCTTTCCCACAGTGCTTGCAAACAAATGGTCGTTCCCCGGTATGGATTCTCAAATGGGTGACAAGTTTATCATTTTGAGCAAAAGCCTTGCCGCAATAACTACAGGCATAAGGCTTCTCTCCAGTATGCACTCTAATATGTTTGATAAGCTTGTCCTTCCAAGCAAATCCTTTACCACAATGCTGGCATGTGAAAGGATGTTCTCCTGTATGAGTACACATATGGGCACTTAATTTATCTTTTCGGGCAAAAGTTTTTGGACACTGACTGCAAGAATGTGGCCGTTCTCCAGTATGTATTAAAACATGCGCATTCAATTTATCTTTGCGATTAAACCCTTTATTACAATGAGTGCAAACATGTGGGCTTTCATTATGAAATTTAACATGTTCTTTTAACATATCCTGATGGGGGAAAGTCTTATTGCAATAATTACAAGAAAAAATTGCTTGTCCAGTATTTTGAGAATAAAGCTGGTGCGCTTTCATACCCATAAAGTAAATGCGACATTGTTCAGATAAATGGGAAGGTTGAGTAGTAATATTAAGAGTAGGTACAACAGCCATTGTCATGATAAAAGTTAATACACAATTTTAAAATGGGCAATATATGCAATATTATCATAAAATTCTTTCACCTTAATTAGCAATTGATATCCATTAAAATAATATTTAAAGCAACCTACACAGCTAAATGAAAATGTGATTATAGAACAATGAAGTATTTAGCACATATACATATAGACTTAATATTTTGTTACATTATCAAGTACATTTAATATTACAATTAGTGGAAATTATTTGGAATACAATTATCACAGCAAATGAAGTTTCCATAATAAATTTCCATGAAATTGAAAGAAAAGTATCTGGTTTTACATGGAGAATAAAACTTCCTTAACAATGTGACAATTATGGCATCATTACCTTTAGTACATATGAGTTACAGGATGTTCATTTGCTCTGCATAAAATTTTCTTGCAGTTTATTAGAATAAATCTCTGAAAATAAGAGAAAGTAAAATTTAATTATTTTAATTTTTAAAGTATTCAATATCTGATTTATTTTTCAAATTAAAGAGCATACATCAAATTAAAAACTCAAAACTTTTTAAAAAACTGTCAAATATTCCCCCAAAAATAAAAGTATTTCAAAAACTTTTAATAGTTTATATAAAAAAAAAACACACAAATAATAGTTAACTGAAAATAAAGTGGGATTTATAAAAAAGCCAATCAACAAATTTTTCTTCAAATTTATTCTAAATTTAACTCAACATTAAAAAAAAAGTTTTTAAAAATTGAAATAATTGTTAATTATTTAAAAAAATCAAGACCATAAATTATTTTTATTAATTTATTTATTATTTTAATTTCAAAAACAAATATCAAAGACAAAAATGGTTTAGTTCTGAAGTTCTCATTAGTTTGCTCATTTTTATTATGAATAGAATAAAATTCACAAGCACATATCTTAATTTCAGAGCACACACACAATTGTCCAATTTTTTTTAGATTAACATTTATGTTTATAATTTAATAAGTCCAAATGAAGTTATAAAAGAAAATATTTTTAAAGCCATTTTTGCATAATGTTAAAGAACAAACATCAGAAAACTTTGAAAAATGTTCTAATATTAATTTACTTCAATATCATTAGAGCATCGGAGAGTAGCATATTTTAATAAACCAATTTTATTTTAAGAGAAGAGTAAAGCTATCAAAATATTTTTTAATTAATTTCATTCATACTGATTTTTTTTAAATGCTCACTAATATGCATTACACACATTTAAAAGAATTAAAATTATACATTTGTATTTGTTTCCCCAGCAAAAAATTTATATTGAAATAGTAGTAGATCAGAAAAACAGGATCGAAAGGCAATATTGTACTTTCTATCCCAGTTATAGCCAGATGAACCAATTTAGTATTTAAAAAATTGTCTTTTCAAAAAAAAAAAGAAAAGAAAGGGGGAAAAAATTTAAGTTTGGGACCTAATGCTTAACATTTGAAGAGGACAGACTCAAGCAAAAACGATTTTCAGTAAACAGAAACTTCCACTTTAAAATTTAAAAAAAAAAAAAAAAAAAATTAATCAAAAATTAAAAGAATAACACTTCTATGTATTTAACTACAAGCAAAAGAAAGCTTTAATTCAATGCATCTAAATTACTCCTGAATTTCACATATAAACCATTACACATGCAAGTTAATGTCTTGAAAGAAATTTTTTTTATATTTTCATCCTATTTTCAACGAACTGAAAAGTATAATCGATTTAGAGAATGATAATGTAATGTCTATCAATAATTTCTTTTAACTTGAACATGCATGTGCCTCATACTTCAATTTCTTCACAAACACTAAAAAAGTATATCTCTGTTACCCCAGTATTATACAAACATTGGATGGTTCTCTTTGAAAATTTTTTCAAAAGGAGACTTTTATTTTTTTAAAACACAATTTTAATTTCTTCAAATGTAATTTTCCATTGTCCTCAATAATTTAATGATCTAAAATCATACAAACAAATCGTTATTTACAAAATGAAAATTGTTCAAATTCTAGGTCATTTATTTTTATCTTTCAAGCAGAATTATTATGATGCATTTGACCAGAAAGGTGATATATATCCACAGATTTTAAAAATTCTATATATATAAATAACAGTAAATATATTTAAAAACTGTTTAACTGTCCTTAAAATTCAATCTTAGTAAATAAGAGATGCATGTAAGGAACTTGAAACCGGCTGCACTACTCATCCAGATTTAAAATAATCACATACAGGTAAACATTAAGTGAATTTGTTCAATACTGACATCTCTTCATGTGCACATTAAACCAATCATACCTAGAGAAAAGGAAATATCATGTCCTAACTAAACAAACTAAAGATATATATTGAATCCTTCTTAGTAATTGTATTAATCTCAGACCTTCCTTTCTTTTAAAAATTTTATCAGTAAAATGAAAATTGTATTATTCTTGAATGTAGAATCCTTAAGAGAGTGGTAGTCTCTTGCAACTATTTCCATCTAATGCCAAAGAACCTGAACCAAACTCAGAAAAATATTTCAGAGAAAAATGCCCACATAATCATTTGAACATAAAATTATGAGTACAATTAACTTTTTTTTTTTATGTTCTGTAAAACAACATTTGTGAAATGTCATTTTACAATGTAACAAGTATAGTTAAATCCTTTTAATGTTACAGTAAATAAGATAAGACATAGAACACATTTTAGACAAAAACCCACAGATCGATTCAGAAAGAAATTACAAAAATAAAATTTAGGATAGCAATGCCAGAATATATTTTTATCACAGCATTTTTAACTTCGAATAAATACTTTTAGTTTGGATCCTATTCTTTAACATTATGCAAAAACAGTCTTCAGACACAGGAATGGTAAAGAACACTGGCATATTGCAGAGAGGTAATGAGATGTAATAATAGTAGTCAGCCTCAATTACACAAAAGATATATTTAAAATTAGAAAAAGCTCCTATCCTTTTTTTTTTTTTTTAAGGAAAATAAGATTACTAGATAGGTATAAAACATTTGATCAAATAGCAAATATATGCATGAATGGGAGGATACTTACTTCAGAAAATACTACTCAGCATTCAAATGACATGCTTCATATCAATAACAAGTATTTCCCAATATGGAATATTGAATTTTTCTTCCTTTTGAATAATTTTTGCACCAACATTATATCTGTTCTTTTTATAAAATCTGCAGTTGTAATTTTTTTACTACCTTCTTAATTTTAAAAAATAATGAGTATTTAAAAGTCCTATAAACATGTAGCAAACTAAATTTTAATATTTACATTAATTCTCAAAATATGTTAATATGCACACAATTTAATAAATGACTATCGACACTCTCATATATAACTATATTTAACATAATATTTTTAGACTCTTGTATCAATATGTATTAGGTCAATTCAAATTTCAGACAAAAAGAGTTAAAAAAAAAATTTGATTTGTAGCCATTTGTACTTTAAGAACTGATTTTTCTTGATAAAATAAAGTTATTGTCAACAAATCCAGTAATTTTAAAGAACAGTTAAGAGTTGAAGATGAATGGTTCCTGCATATTAAGAAAGTGAAGGCTTTATTAAAATTTGATTAAAATTAATTAATTAAATGACCACTGTAACTCAGAATGGACCAAGCATTCTAATAATTTTTTTATGAAAAATAAAAAAAAAATTTACATAATATAATGCAAGATGCATTTCAAAAAATTAAAAAAAAAAAAAAAAAATCAATATTTTCCATCTTTCACTTTTGAATAAATATTTGAATATGATTAAATTTCTTATTTTTTACTACCTATTTTAAAATTATTATGAAACATTTTTTGTTTAAACAGCTAGTATTCAATATTTGGATTCAAATAACTTTTTTTTCTTAGTTTTGGCAAAGATTTTACTTGCATTTACATTTTCCGATTTACAAAATATCTGTATGTTTAAATTCTCTATTGAGCTATTATCTGGAATTCTCAAATGACAAGACTAAATTATATTCAGCATATAATTTATGTATTTTAAATGAAGCTACATCAAATTTTTAATGAAATTTTAAATGTTCAAACAAAAAATTTAAATGTGTAACTTAAGATATAAAAACCAACTTTAAATATGATAACCAAAAAGGTTACAAATTATTGAGGCATGGTTCCCTTCAAAAGTAAGTTAGTTTCTATAAATTGATTTTCTTACACCATATCTACAAATCTGAAAAAATTTTCTCAGCAGCCTTGATTAAAAACATACCAAGATAACATTTTTTGAAGATAAAAAGAAAATTTTTGATCTATAGAAAAATGCATAATTAAATTTTCAAAAAAAACTCATGAAAGTTTAATCTTTTGGTTAAATTTTTCTCTATAGGCATTTGTATCAGTAACTAAATGTCACATAAAGTGTTATACATTCTATATGTCAATTAATCAAATATACTCCCCCCCCCAAGGCTATTGTTAGATCGTTATACCTTAAATATTTTTTTAAAAAATTATGTTTAAAAGTAGAAAATTTCTCAAATGATTTCTAAATTCTATAGAAAACAAAAATAATGAATTTCAATATATTTCATTCCTATAAATGCAGCACAACAAAATAAAAGATTCCAAGTTTAAAATTTTAACTTTTTTTTTTCTCTCTTACACTTCAAGGCAAACTATATCCAAGTTTTTTTTTTTTTGCAGTTATTTTCTGAGGGAAGATGCAACATTTTTTAAAAATCATAGATTGTAGAATTAGCAAAAATTAAATGTTTTTAAATATTAATTGCACAATGGCCTGGGTCTTATGAATCATCTTCGCATGTGTATCAGTGCTCACCACAAACTGAATTTAGCCTTGGTCTTTAAAGAAAAATCAGAAGAAATTTTTTTTTTTTAATTCAGCAAGACTCAGTTTTGATTAACAGAGTGAATGTAATTTACTTCCACAGTATTTTATTTTTCCCATTAAAATCAACAATTTTTGCTTACAAACGCATAAAAAATATTTAAGACATTTTACAACTGGAGATCAATACATCAGGTGAAAAAGCATAACAAGCAATATATTCTATGATGAAATAGAATAAGCCATCTTGCAAAACATGCCCAGAAAGAATACTTACTAGTATACTACATTATAAAAATCTAATTTTGATATATGCACGAGAATTACAACAAAACTATTGAAATCTGATGTTTCCCAAAATAATCATTTAATTAATTGATTTTTTCCCTTGTTTATTATATAGCTCTTTTAACATAGTTAAAATGTTCTATACATAGCTATGTTAATTATTCAGCAATTTGGAATCATTAAAGGAATTTATTGATCTAGTTCCAAAATCAATAATTTCGGCAAAGATTTCTTCTATTCTTTTTTAATTGAAATTTTACGCTTAGTGATTGGCACAATATGTCCCAAAAGGTCTCAGAGCCATATATTTTATCCAACCTTCTATCTTTTCAGTAATTTTAAGTATAACATATAAATATCTCTCTTAATTTAAAAAAAAAAACTATTTAAGTTATATTCAATTTTTTCATGTGTACCCTACATTTAGAAAATAACTAAACAACAAACCTGTTTCCTTAAAAAATTGTTATAAATGCATTTATTTACATATATTAAAAAAAAATTTATCATATATAAAAAAAAGTCAATAGATTTAAATTGATTGCTAATGTAATGCAAGCATCTCCATTAGAATCCATTTTGACTGAGTCCTGTTTTGTTACTAGAAAATTCATTAATCCTATTTACTCGTTCATTTATACTATTGCCCCAAAACAAATCTTTAAAGCTATCTTCTGAAGTAGATACTTAATAATTGAGTTAAGAAGAGACTGAAAGTGCTATTTAAACATTCTCAGTAGACTTAAATCTTACAACTAACATTTTTCTTTTTAATAACTTGTTCCTGAAGTCCAACAGCAACTTAAGTACAATTAAATTAACTAAAACTGTATAATAGTAGCCTAAATGTAATTCTTTAACATACTTCTACATCTTAACTTATTTTTCCTATCTATTTCTGATTATTTATATGAGTCTACCACATTCCAAATGTAAAATTCAGTATCAATTAACATTAAATTATTTCACATTTAAAGCATAATTAAATTAAGGTTTTAATGTTGGTGAAATATATACAGCCATTTCTTTATATAAAGAGTACTTATATCTTCTCTTTTTAATCACTTTAAATATTCAATCAGATTAAAATTCAAAAAAATTTCTAATTATTTTAAGATGAAAAACACAAATATCTATCCCCCTCCCCAACTTAACATTTCAAAATACTTATCTGATAGTTATATGAGCTCAGTTTGTCTTGGAATTCGATGTAAAAAAGTATGGAAAAATTGGCATTTTTCTTCATCACATGTTCATTATATATATAAAATAACAAGATTTAATTATATATTCAGTCCATTTAAAAATAAAATATTTCTGACACATTTAAATATTCTTTCTGTAAATATGTGCCTTCAAAAGAGTAAATATTGTAAGATAGATTGCAATTTGGTTAAAGTTATTATTACTTCTTCCAAATATTATCCTCAAGACTGCTGAACATCAAATGTTTCAAGTCAATTAGACTGTTACATAACAGAGCAACCAAACATATTTGTGCTAGGAAAAGAAAAGGTCTTACTTCAAAGTTTCTGGTAAAATGGTCCTGTTTATTTGCAAACCCTGAAAGAAAAATTAATGAAATTGAAGCAATATAGAAACATTTAAATTTTGTTGCCTATAATTTATATCCTGTGGTTGAGTGCTTGTTAAAAAAAAAAAGACAAGAATTCTTTTTTTTTAATTCTGATAAATGGAAAATTTTATAGAAACGATTTGGTTGGTGCTCTTTTCATTATGCAAGATTTTACTCCACTAAAAATAAATTTGAAGTCTCGACTAAAGTATATCCATATATAAAATACTATATAAATAACTTATGTAGATTTCATTCAAGGATGAATATTGTCACATAAACTATACTAATGTTTTATTTCAAACTGAGCTTATAAACTGAATCTATACGTATATGCCATTTAATATTTAACTAAAAAGAGAAGATATATTTTTTGAAATGTAATCTATTGCGTTGTTTGTGTTAGAAATTAAGAAATAAATAGCACATGTCAAATTTTTTTTGGAGTTTTTATTCCATTTATCTACATAAAAATGCAAGCATCAGATTTTGATTTTAATGAATATGTACATTTTGTTTACAGATACTTCAAGAAGCAGCTTACATAAATGTAACTATCTACCAACCAAAACGAATCTATTTTGATCAAGGTATATGAAAAACATGGCAAAATACACAATACTTTTTAACAACAGTTCTCAACCACAGAACAAACTAGATAATAAATAAAATATTGAAATTTAAACAATAGGCTACATAGATGTAAGCTTAAAATTGAGATAAGAGACATTTCACAATGTTTTTGTCATTAGAGGATTAACAATTAATGAATCACAGGGATTACTACCTAAATGTAACAAAAGATGAGAATTCAACTTTTCTTTATGATCAAATCCAATCCCACAATGATTGCACACAAATGGATGCTTACCCGTATGAATGTTCATGTGGGCATTTAGTTTACCTTTTAGATCAAATGCTTTACCACAATGATTACAAACAAAAGGACGTTCACCGGTATGCATTCGAATATGAGCTGTTAATTTATCTTTCCTTGCAAATGCTTTTCCACAATGCTTACAAACAAATGGACGCTCACCAGTATGTATTCGAACATGTACAGTTAATTTGTCATTTCTAGCAAATGCTTTACCACAATGTTTGCAAACAAAAGGTCGTTCTCCTGTGTGGATACGTATATGGGTTGTTAACTTATCATTTTGGGCAAATCCTTTCCCACAATGCTTACAGACAAAGGGTCTTTCACCAGTGTGAATACGTATATGATTTACCAGCTTATCTCTCCATGCGAAACCTTTGCCACAGTGAGGACAATGATATGGATGTTGTCCAGTATGAATACACATGTGTGCACCTAATTTTTCTTTACGTGCAAAACCTTTGCCACATTGTGGACACACATAAGGTCTTTCTCCAGTATGGATGCGAATGTGAACTGTAAGTTTATCTTTCCGTGTAAAACTTTTTCCACAGTGGGTGCATACATGGGGGCGTTCTCCTGTATGAGATTTTATATGATCCGCAAGTTTATCTTTACGGGTAAATGTTCTGTTACAGTAGGTGCACAAGAAAGGACGTTCAACACATTGTGCATATAATTCATGTGGCTTCAGGCCTAAGTAATACTTTCGACAATGTTCACAAATATTGCAAGGTTTCGAGCCCGGGACATTTAAATTAGTTGTTGATGCCATAACAATAAAAAATGAAAACAATTAAAAATATTTAAAAATAGTAACATAAAAAATAACAATGTTGATATTAATAGTAAAAAACAAATGTATAAAGAAATTACAAAGGATTAAAAGTTTCAAGATTAATAACTCTAGACAAATGTTGAAATTTTGATTATCATGAAGCTTTTCAATAAGACACAAAGCAACACATTCATTTCACTTCAAAGTATTCATAAGTATATTTATATATTTGATAAGAAGGGAAGAAAAAGAACAAATACGAAAACTTTGTAAGGAACATAGTAATGTCAGCTGCAATTGAAACTAACCTCAATTCAAAAGCTAAGGAAATGTTTCTGAAGAATAATTATATATGCCTTTTTCTTATAGCCAGATAGATATGATCACTTCTGGTAATTCAAAAATAAATCATGAAGCTGCTGCTTAGTATTGCGAGACCTACAATAAAAGAAATAAAAATTTATGTTAGTTTTTAGTTTTACATATATTTATACATATTTATATGATAAAGATAAGATCAATTAATTTAATAATACATTTTACTTCAATTTTATTTTGTTATAATTTGTTAATCTTAATGCAAAAAAAGTTTACAATTTTTATTATTGAGAGTAGGAAAATTTTCAAAGAATAGTTAAAAAGCAAGATATAATACATTAATGTTGCAAAATGTTATGAAAAAATGCAATATTTCACAACTATTTACACAATTATCTGTAATTTAAATAAAATTTCTTAAGAATAAACTCATATGTTAGGAAACCAAAAATGTTTTAAATAGTTCTTCTGAAACCAAAATATATTACAAAGCATTTTATATTCCAAATACAAAACTGCTTTCAATTCATGAAAAAAAAAAATGCCATATACAAGAAAACTGGAATTATTTGAGACACTGCAATTTAGTATAGATTATGAAATTTAGAAACATAGTAATGTCAGCTGCAGTTTTCAAATTAACTGCTGCTTAAATTTTCAAAAACCTATACTAAAATAAAAAATCTAATTTATCTTAAAAAAAAAACACATTACATTTACAAGAGAACTTATAATAAAAATTGTACATAAATGTATCCATGAAGCAAATAAATATTAGAATTAAAACTTTTAGCCAAAAATCTATATGAACTGTAAAAACAAGTTATATTAAGATTATATGTAACAGATGAAAGATGTAAAATATAAGATAGGAAGAGAATACTTTCAAGAAAGAGATATGGTAACATTTTCCTCTCATATCATGTAGTAACGAAGCTTATTGTCAAAATAATGCATGGTACAGCTACAGTATAAAAAAAAAATTTCTTTTCATTACACTTAAAAAATTAGTATCTAAAAATAAATATAGCTTTGAAAAAAAAAAGCCTATAATGTTCAAATGCTACATAATTTTTAAATAAAATATGATTTCAAGATTGTTCAAAAAAAAAAAAACTGAACATGCTTCCAAAAAAAAAAAGATACCACTTCACAACTGAGAGGGGGAGATCTGTTATTCTTAAATAATGGACAGAAAACACAGTAAAAAAAATAAATTCTAGTTGCATAGCAAATGTCACAATAAATTAAAACTTAATAGCAATTGTTTTTCTTTATTTAACTAAAGTTGCAACATTTTTTCGCATTTTATTCACACTAATTTCCTTGAATGATGCAACTTCTTAAAGATATGGAATTTTTTCCACTATAAGTATTAAATATGAAAAGAAGAATCACCAGTTTATTCCTCTGCAAAAAAATTATACTCAAAATATTAAAAAGCATTTAAAAAATAACTTATAAAAAATTACTGATGTATCATAGTTATTTATATTTACACTGGATTCCGACTCATCACTATTTCACAATTTCTATATAACTGCTAAAATCAGATTAGAAAAAATTGTAAAAAATTAGGGGCTGCTTCCTATATCATTAACATTATATTAAAAGCTGAAGTGTCAAGTTAGATGAAAAAGTTTTAGAAATATACTGCAAATGGATAACAACAGAACTCTAAGCAAAGGCTTTTTGAAAATCTGTACTGCTATATTTGAAGCACTTGAATGTCTCAAAAATTATGTTCTAAGAAAATATTTTACCATATACAGTTTCATTAATTTACATTTACTTCTTGAAATACGCAATATAAAAAATTCTGTCTAGGCTTAACTTACATCAATGCAGAAAGACTACAGATAATTAAAGGCTTTGCAAATAGTAATTGCTAACCAAGACAATATATGAAAAATTGTATTGAAAACAAGAGTAATATAATTCACTTCAGCATAAAAAAAATCAATTAAAAAATAACTAGGAGGGAAATCGAAAAATCGATAAGAATGTCGATTTCTTTTAATGACTGTAAGCAAGATATCTATCTCCAACAGTGGTTATGTGATAATGAAATCTTGCAAAACTAGTGAGATACATTGGTACAAAATGCACAATCCAATTCAACAAGAACAAAAAAAAAAAAGACCAGCTGACAAAAAAAAATATTTATATTAATGCAAGTATACATTCATCTTATTTACCAAATTGAAGAGTATGTCGTTTATGAAATACTCGATAACATCTTCAAGTTAAATTACTAATAACATGATATCAGCAAATTTAAAAATGTTACTTTATTTTTGTAAGCCATCCATTAAAAACTTAAGCCTTAATATATAGGGCACAATATGACAGATTTTTATTTAGGTACATGTAGCACAAACTGTTCAATATACATTAAAATTAAGACGCACAAGATGGCGCTGCATCTGACAAATTAAATGTTTAGATCGAACACTAAGCAATTAATGAACAATATAAAAATTAAAGAAAAACTTATGTATGAAATGATATCTTACTCGTACGAAAGCAAAGTTTAAGCATCTGAAATCTTCAACGCGATAGTTGCCATATTTCAGAGCGGTATATGCTGATAGTTGCCATACAAACAGGAATGCGGGGGGGAGGGGTCGCCATAAAATATCACTAGATTATCAACATTACAGATATTTTTTAAATTATTCAATAAAATTCTCTAGTATTTCACGACTCTTAAAGTTATGAAAACACTGAACATACCTAATATTGATTGGGGAGCTCTTCAGACGTCTTCTTTTCATAAAGCATTTCTTTTTCCGAACCTTATTCCAAAGCAATGGCGCAGACAATCGATGAATTGATCAAAGTCAAAAAGTTACAAGTTCATTGCAGAATAACTAGATGTCAATGCAGAACTTTTATGATTCAAATTAGACGTAAGGCACGAAAATCAATTTTTCTTCAAGGAATTTCAAAGTCGCCTTGCTTGCAGCCTCCCATTAGATTAGGTAGTGACGTCAGAAGTAGCTCCCGGATCGACGCTTGCTGAAATGGAATAAACCATATAAGCAAGGAGGGGAGAGGAGGGAGTAGGAGTAACTGTCAGCCCGTTACCACGGCTTCAAATTAAAAAAGGCGAGAGGGAAGGGAGAGATAATCGGTTGGAACAGACAAAAGCTCTTATACAGGCAGGAAAACGCAAGTAAATATCGTATTTACGGATATTTCAATATTTATTTGAAATTATTGTCCATAGACGGGACGACCATCGTCTCGACAAAATACTTCTCTTTTTCCACACGCAGGGACAAACAGGTTTTTGAAGATGAATAAGAATAAAAAGAAAGAAAAAAACGCAAAACGGGGCTTCGGGCACGGCAATTTCCAGATCAAGGTCTTCCAAAAAAGCACTTGTTCACCAGAAGTCAATATTTTTATAGTGCAGTTTAAAATTTTCAAGAAAAATATTTGTTTTAAAAATCGATCAATAACAATGAGAGAGTTAAAAACACTAGGTTATTGTAAAAAAAAATAGCTAGGATTTTAATTGCAAAAAAATTTAGGTGCAAATACACAAATATGATGATACATTTAAATGAATTCATATCGTACCTTTTTTAATGGATCAATCACTAAACATTTCCTGTTTCAAAATTTTCTCATCAGCATTTAGTAGAACTCGATTAATTTGGGGAGGGGGGGTTAGGAATATTGCATTAAAAAATAGCTGGATTTTGATATTATATGAAAACATACCTGTTCAAATATTAGTTATTTTTTATTTCTATTTTGATAAAAATGAATCATCAAGAGTTACATGCTCAAATATGTATCTGGAAGCAAAAATTAAAAATAAATTTTGTATAAAGCAAATCGTAGAATAGCGTATTTAATATCTCATTTCAAAAATAAGACGCAGTCTAAGCACTGAAGTAATTTTTTAATCATATATGAATATATAATTCCAAAAAAAAAAAAAAAATTAATGTAGATCGGCGAATCTGATACTTAGTTTAACATTCTAATTCCTTTTCTAAATTGAATTAATTAATCGCAACTCTATTGAGAGAGAACAACAAAAACGTATTGCAGTAGTATTAAATGTATTTAAAATGTACTTTTGAAACATTTTTTATTACATATAAAGTATTCCATTTCATATGTTGTCAATATATACCCTAGAAAAATAAGTTGGAAAGATTTCTTAATATGAATTTTAAAAAAATTCATTTTTTTTATCAATACCAGGAGCTTCCCAACAAGCCCGATGTACATCAAAGGCTTGGTCACATGACTAGGGCTGTAACTGAGTTGCACTGCATTCGCCAAACTTCCACACCATACCACTCTAGGAATTAGAAATCCAAACTGAGTGAGCACACAACTTCCATTATTCCACAAGGCGATCTGTAATGGAATAAAAACGACATTTCAACTTAAAAAGTTTTTACTAAAATGATTATTTACATTCAAGCGAAAATGATGAAAAAAAGTAATTAGACTTTGAGCATCAATTCTGTATCGTATTACAGCTTTCATTTCTTTTCTTTTTTTTTTTCCCCGTAGACTGTGCTCTTTAAACTTATTTCACCTATTCAAAAAAAGTAAAAAATATTTTCTTCGAAAATGCGAAACTCTGCGGTTTAAATTTATTTATTTATTTATTTATTTGTGAATGTTATGAGAGATGTATTTCATAAAGTAACAAAATTTGGTAATTCAATTAAATGTTCAAAATGTTTAATATGTTATACGGCAAATTTTAAGCGTAATTTTCAAAAATGATTATTAAAAATCCAAGTTATTTAAATCCATTATAATCTAAGATAAACAATTGTATTATTCGAGATGGATATGATCAAAATACTTTTCATTTTCGACAGGCCATCTTTACCTTTCTTAAATTAATTAAAAAATTCCATCTTATCTTAGAGGTCCGTGTTGTATTGTACAACACGGACCCTTAATCTACCTTGAAACAATCGGCCGTTCAGATAAAGAAATGGCGTATTTTAATTATTGATTATCTTATACGTTGCAGAATTATATATTGTAAAGATGCAATTTTCAATTGCTTGGTTTTACAAATGTAACGATATACGAACTAAGTTTCTATTGATTTTTATGTGAATCCTTTTTTTTTTTTTTGTCTATCTCGCTTACTGAATTCCATTTAATTTGGTCAAACCGGCTATTTCATTTTAATGTCTGTTGTACTCTGTTTAGAGAAACTTTTGGGGCATTTTTTTTAAAAGAAAAACAGAGCTTTCCCTCCTTTCCAGTCTTATTCATATAAAGTATTTCAGTAGAATATGATATATCTGCTCTCCTTATTTCCCTTTTAAAAAATAATAGAATGTACTGTTTTATCATTTTACTTACATTTCTCTCACTCTCTTCATCTCTTTCTCATATCGGAACAAATCGAAAAGGACTGAGGTTATGTCGCATGTTCATTTTGATAATGAAAAAATAAATCTTCCGGCAAGATTTGTTTACAAGTAAAAAAAAAAAGTATTTTTTTTTCATGAATAAAAGGGAGCTGCAAAGATCAGAAAATAAACCATGAAATTTTTCCTGGTGAATCTTTCCAAATAATAATGGGTAACCTAATTTAACAATAGTCCACCAGCCGAGATCAATAATTCCCAGACTGGTGAATTTTCCTCTGTATTGAT
This sequence comes from Nephila pilipes, assembly GCA_019974015.1. Classification (NCBI taxonomy): domain Eukaryota; kingdom Metazoa; phylum Arthropoda; class Arachnida; order Araneae; family Nephilidae; genus Nephila; species Nephila pilipes. The sequence goes on along the minus strand of BMAW01015163.1, from coordinate 37,551 downwards.
CCATGCAGATTAATATAGTTCCATAAATATTTATATAGTGGAATAATTGAAAATTTGTATGGCAGATAAATCTGTCTGAATTAAAAGTTCAATTAATATCTCGTATCTCTTCATTATTTCTCGCAAAATAATGTACATCCATTTTATCGATTCGATATCATTTTTATTCATTTAAAATAAGTTATGGTTGAATATAAATATCAGAAATTTCTTAGCAAGGTATTCGTACTTAATTTTTTTTAAATAGTGGATACTTTTTTAAAAAATATAAAAAATAAGGCATGTTTGATACATTTTTTCCCATTCACTAGTTCTTCTAAATAAGTAAATATTTCAAACGTAAGAAGTGTAAGGACTAGGTTAAAATTTGAGAATTAATTCTTGTATTAAATGATAATTTTTTAAAAAAATGCATCGGATATTTTCAGTGATGTGATAAGAAACAAATGAATTATTTAGCATTTCAAGATACAATTTTTGTGGATAATTTTTGATGATTAAAAAAAAAAATATTCTGAAACCGAATATTGCAACAGACAGTAGAAGTATTGCATACAAATATTTTTATTAAATGGCCAATATTTTTTTCGTGCATTTTTAATATAAAAATCCATGTTGAAAAATAAGTTTTATCTTAAAAGTTAATCAAAAATATTATTAAAAATCTTCAGATTTAAAATTGTTTCAACGTTCAATATAATTCCTCCTCGTTTTGAAAGGCTTTGGATGCTCATGAATTATCTTCGCTTCAATTGTTATGTAATTTTAAAGAGGAGAATTCGCTTCATATAGAATATTTTACGGAAATAAAAAGAATAAATAAATAAAAAAAAAAATCATTCAAATAAGAGAGGAAAGCGACGACTTAAAGAAAATTCTTTAAATGTCATTTTCTTTTCTTTTACAACATACAGATAAGAAAAAGCTTAAGCTTTGATAGTGGCCACTATCGAAATAGGCCGGTGATAGCGAACTATTTACATGTATGTATATATATAAAACTGTTATTTTACAAGATATCTTGAATTTAATTAAATATAATGGGATTTCCAAAACATGAAAGAATAAAAAATTTAACTATGAACATAGCAAAATCGACTTAATCATACTTAAATAAAAGATTAATAGACACCCCCGAATAATAATAACCTAAAAAATTTATTACAGAATGCTAAAGAATTTGTAGAAAAATAACCTAAAAATGCTTTCGAGTGATACACACACAATACGATGTATAATTTTTTTTAAATTAATAATAGTAGTTTTATATTAAATCATCAATTCTCACCAATATCACGATTGATTAAAAAAAAAACTTTAAAAAAAATTGTAGTAGAATTTTGAACACAAACAACCGACAAGAAAAAAACAACGTTACATTTATTTCTCATATTTACTATTCACTATTAATATTTTCAAAAGTTTTTAAAATTGATAAAATAACCAAAAATGTTTTCAAAGCTCAAAGGAAAAAAATTATAATAAATAAATTTGTTAGAAAAGCACCTTTAATTTTTTTGAATGGCAAAAGATGACATTTTATCCACACAATCAGACGCTGATGACCAATAACACTGTAATTGCAAGGAGGAAATTATATTGATTTCATAATGCTCTACAGAAAATTAAAGAAATGAGCTTCTTCGGTGCAAATGATTTAAAGGGGGGGGGAGACTATTGTTTAATCATGTAAATAAATGGCAATTTCCTTTATTATTTCTCTAGCCATCCTTGGTTCACAAAAAAGGAGTACAAGAGATATTGGCCTTGTAATTGAGAACTTTAATTAACAGATAAAAACAGCCGTCTTAACTTGTGTCTTACTTTCCTAGCTTCCACGCCGTGTCACTAGAGGAAAAAATAGATACAACGTAAAACAGTCTAGTCTACAAGATGGTCTACAGTGGAGACAAAACTTGAATCATTGACTTGAAGGTCATCGGCCACGAAAGCTTGTGAGTATTGGTCAATCGCAGCTCTGTTGCAACTTGATGCAATTTATATCTCCATCAGAAAGTTACCTTATTTTTTGTTTTCGCAACATGTTTTTACGATACGGCTATAAAAAGCCCGATACCATATCTACAGCTCTGACAGTGGAATAGTTCACTAAAAACTTAAAGGGTGATGGAGCTAACGACGCTTTGAAACTGAATGAAATGCTATGACTTGATGGTACTTGCTGCCCCATTGTCCCTCCCTTCTAAAGGGAGTGGGATTAAAATGCCAGTTTCTCGAAAAAAGTCCTTACCAAAACGATTTTCTAATAACTTTCCAGAAATGCTATAATTCTTGGCATGCTTCTTCGATCACACAATGTTGACAGGAGATATAACGGGGAGTATATTTTTAAGATATAGTACTAGGTTCGCATTTCTTAAAATTCCATTATTTAGGGAAAATATATTCTATAATCCATAATGTAATATTTATAGTTAAATTATGGGACATTATCTCTGTATTAAAAATATTAAAATATTTCAGAGCAGGAACTTTTGCTAATGGTTGTTTTTTAAGAAATTAATTGTTTTAAATAATTTTGCTTAGTTACATTAATGTCATAATAAAAACAAGTCGATTAAGATAATTTAGATAAGAATAACTAAAAATTTATCCATGAGGAAAATTATAGAAGAATCTATGTTTCTGAGTAGATTTTACAAAGCCTACAATTATCTTAGATAAAAAAAAAAAAAATGTGAAACAGTATATGACATCATATGACAACCATGGGACGAACCTTTTACTCAGTTCTATCGAATTCACAGAAATGCAGGAAACATTTTGGAAACAGATTTTGCTATGTCTACTGTTATTTTAGGTAGTAATTTGTGAAACAATATGAATATATGACATCATGATGGTTATCTAAAATGATTATCATATGACAGAAACTTTACTTAGTTACGTCGAATTCACAGCAATGCAGGAAACATTTTTTTCAAAATAAAAATAAAGTGAAAAAAATACATAAACATTAAAGCACTCATATTTATTATTTTTTAAACTAAATAATCACGACTTATTTTTCAAGACCAGGGATTCTTAATTCTTTTTGTTTCATGAATCCTTTTGCCAGTAATTTCCAATTCACGAACCATTTCTTAGAAGAATATAACACTTACACAAGTTTCTGTGTGAAAGCATTGAATAGAATAAAGGTTCATATTATAAGACGTGCTTCTATCTTGACACAATAAGTAATAATGCTTAAATACATTTAAAATGCGGGAAATTTTATTCAAAATTTTCTGTCTTAAATAAATGTCAGAGTGATTGTTGCTATTTATTTTAAATGAATCGAATTAAATACAATGCTGTATTCTTAATGACGCACAACCTAATATAATTGTAATATGTTGTAATAATAATTGTAATATATTGTAATAATAATTGTAATATATTGTAATAA
>BMAW01015163.1:12706-34129 GCA_019974015.1 Nephila pilipes | reverse complement strand
TAATAATTGTAATATATTGTAATAATAATTGTAATATATTGTAATAAATGTCTGTGGAAAGACAACTGACATTTTTATTATTTAATGAATTTGAAAGAGAGATTTGTAAAATCCTGCTAATACAGCTACTGAAAGTAAACTGAGTTTATTTTTTTCCTCACATCTAAGCTCTCATGAGGATTCCCTTCTTCTTTTCGTTAAGAAATCCTGCTCTAGAAATTTTTGATTTTGTTATCATGATTGGTTAGAAATAAGCGCACATTCCTCGCACTGAACAATAAAGCGCCCGCACAACAATGCATCTACTGCTGAAGGAGAGTCACAGCCGTAAAGACTTGTGCCATGTGAGTCATTTTGGAAGAAAGCAGAACTAAGAATTGTCATGTAGGCGTTTACTGCACTTTAGAGTAAGTGAAGTGACAAAGTTTAAGTTAACGTTTAGTTATTAAATACTAATGTATTTTTGTATTTTGTATATAATTTGTGTCGATTTTGTTTTATAAATATAGATTTTTTTTTTACAGTTTTATACATCAAATTAATTATGTTTATTCCTTACAATGATCATAACAGATGGGGGGCGTAGAGATGGGGGATGAGGATTGTATCTCCCCCTCCATAAGAATTGCTGTTTTCTGAAATTTTGAAAACTTGAAACTTTTTTTACTGTTTATATATATATATATATATATCAGAAAAAAATTAATATTCAAAATCCCGTACTCCACATAAATACCCTTTTCATCTTGCTCATTAACAAAGAAAATCGAAGTTAATTTTGAGATATAAGTTGAAGTGAACCCTACCTCTCTTCACATGAACTATTTTTTCTCGCTATGTCCCTGAAACTTATTAATTCGTAATTATGCAAATTTTTAATTGAAAGTCTTCAATTATACTCAACATTTTAAGCAAATTCTTAATTTCAGTTGTTTAGTAATATATTTCCAATTATTCACAAATATTATCGAACGGTATATTGCTGATTTTGTTCGAATATAAATATTTTCAGATCACTCAAACTAAGTAGCGTTTCAGTTTTCTTGCATTTCGACGACAAAAAAAAAGTATCCAATCAAAGCATTGGAAGGCTTAGCAGGCATGATGAAACTGGACCTCAAATTTATAAACATGGTTTCTAAATGTAATAAAATAATAAAAGAAATATAATAACTTGGCAGTTTCATTGAAACTTATAAGCTTCACTTTAAAGCTGTAGATCAAAGCAAGGATTAGCCAATATGTTTCCATCAAAAAAGTTTTTTCATTTATTTTATTTATTTCTTAACCATGATATGAAGTTTCTTTCTGTAGCAAACGGGTACTCTTTGGGGCCTCTTTAGGGATATAACCCGAGGCGGTAACCTTCTTCGATTGTTTAAGTTCCAATGAAGGCAAGATGAAGTTGAAGGTCATTTTCTTTATTCTGGAAAGCAATGCATATGGGAATCATGAACAAAGACTTAAAAAGTATATTTTGTGAATGATTTTTATTTCATTATAACTCTAGAATACACTTCAGATCAAAAAGGAAAAAAAAAAAAACATTCAAAGCAATTATAAAAACAGTAATCTATTTCGAATAATATACAATTCTAATTTTAACAAAATGGAATTCCCTTGAAATTACAAAGATTACCTTCTTAAAAAATTTTCAGATTGTTGAAGAAAAATGAATATATAAATTTTAAGAAGCAAAAAAAAAAAAAAAAAAAAAAACAGAAAAGAAAGAAAGAAAAGAAAAGTGGGGAGAGTAAAAGAAAAAAAGCAAAACAGAAAGACACATCATCAAATATTAATAAGAGAGAGAATCTAATTGAATAAAAACAAGAAAAGAAAATCAAATAAAAAAAGATAAACCACAAAATATGGAAAAGTACAAAACTAGGCATGAAAAAGAATTGTAAACACATGGGAGAAATAAATCAAAAAAGAAAGAAAGAAAATGAATTGTAACATTTGTAAATGCTGAATCCGGCTTATGACATGACAATCCGGCTTTATATTTAAATTCGTTCAACATTCCCCAACAGAAAAATGTTAAGTAAAAAAATATGGAACCACCTTAACATATTGCAAAAAGCAAAAGATCAAAATAATAGAAGCCAAAAATTATATATATATATATATATATATATATAAAAGAAAAAACCATACATTAAACAAAGCAAAGTTTTAAACAAAGCAAAGTGAAAAGCAAAGTTTTTGCTACTACATAAATAAAATGATAATTCTTATCTTTCAAGAGATAAATTTTAAGGTGATCAGCTAATTTAATCTATCATTATATAATTAATTAATGTTTCTCCTTACGTAACTTGGGTTAAAATGTTAAGCGTCAAAATACTTTTTGCATACAATCAATTGCGATATTTTTTTTGAAAGAAATTTTTATAGAAAAAAGAAGAATACATAATGGATTAACTCAATAACATTAGCTTTGTTCGAATTTCTCAGCTTGGAAGAAAGATATTTTTCGGGAAAATCTGTAAGCTATTACTTTAGCATTGATTGAAAACACTCTTTACTAAATTTGACTTGTAAATTTGGCTGGCATTTGATTGTAACAACACGTAACAGCTTATACCACTACAGTACTCATTTTTAATATTTTAACAAAAGTTTTAAAATAGTTAAGCAAATTATTAAATCCAAATAAAAATTTATTCTTTATTTCTTTATATGGAGAAAAATTAAGGAGATAATTAGTCAGGAGGTTAAGATGTAAGAGAAATTAGTAAAAAAGAAATATTTAAATTAAATTTTTATTTAAAGGTGGACAAAAAATATTATAATAATTGTTTAAATCTAAAATAATTTATAGTTTATAAATGCTTGAGACGCTTAACTAAGATGTCGAGGTAATTACTAGCAAATTAAATACTGTAGCTACTTATACATGAGAATAAAAGAATTAAATCCTCAAGCTCTTATAAATTATATGTTATTTTACTTTTTTAAAAATTATTTTTATGCCTTTTAGTTCATCTTTAAATATAAGCTTGATTTAAAAATGTGTTTTTTTTTATTCATATTTGTTTTACTTTTTTTAGTCTGTAATATTAAGACTGAAAAAAAAGCAATTACCTGAGTTATACATATGTACAAAATTTCAACTCAAATAGATGTCACGTGCAAGGCCCGGGGCCTCAGGTTCCCCTTAAGTCCGCATACCATAGTATTCTATTGTCATCGGAGTTACAGGTGTGTGCAACATTTCAGCTGGATCGGATGACAGGAAGTGGGATTCTAGTACAAATTTTGTGAACTGGAAATATATTTTTTTAGATTTATATATACATATAAAAACATTGCAAGTTAAATAAAGTTTATAAGAACGTGTTTCAAGGCTTTTTGCTTCTAGACAACTGAAAAATTTCTACTTCAAAGCAATAGTGAAATGATTTTTAACGTAGAAAATTTTTAATTAATATGCTCAGAAAAAAGGATGTTAAAAAGTTTCAAGGTATATTTAAAAGTAATAGAAAAAAATCCTTCAACATAATTAAAAAACATTTTTAATATTTTTCGTTTACATATGTATTTAAAATTGCACAACAAATAACTTTACAATTATTTTCACGGACAATACTAATCTTATAAAGGGCACAGTAGCAGATTTTTAGGAAAAAACATTGTGAAATTTTTCATTGATTTATTCTGAAGTTACATTCAACACTAGTAAAAGCAGTAATAAATAATTCGATATAAAAACCAACGTTTTTTTTTAAAAAAAAATTTATATGGTGGCAAAGTTTATTAGAGAAAATTATTGAAATATTAGTTAAAACTGTTAGTTATTTTTAACTTTAAAATTCACTTAAAAAGAGACATTTGTGAGAGTATTAAAAAATTCATAATACTCATAAAATCAAAACATGCATTTGAAAGTTTGTAAGTCATTTTATTAAAAAAAGAATGGTAACCAGAATTCAGAAAAAATTATTGTGATAAGACATGGCGCCAAATATTGGAAACTCTCTTTCTTGCGAATGATTACTGACTAAAAGTCAGCAACTCTTATTATCTCGGAGATAGTAAAGGGGAGATAGTATCTCCCCTTTGTGAGTACAAAAGGTTTATGATACCGCATGCTGCGTAGGGAGTGCCGGTGCTCCCAGAGGGGGAAAGAAATTTTTCCCTCAATCCTAAAAGCGCCGAGAGGAAAGAATATTTTGACTTATTAAAATTATTGAAATATTAGTTAAAACTTGTCGCAAACGTCTAAATATTGCATTGTTAGGCGAGTACGAACGATTCTCAAAATTTCAAAGCTCTAGCTTGATGGGAAGTTGGCTAAATTAACGATCGAAAATTTGATGACACACACACACACACACACACCAAGTGAAATTCAGAAAAACGTTGTAATAAAATAACACCTTTTTTTAAATTTGGTTTTTCAAAGAGCAAATTATTTTAATATTAGTTAAAAATGTGTTGGATCAATTAAAAAATTAATTTACTCTGATTACATGTTTCATTACCATATGTCAAGTTTGGAGTGTGCAGTTGTTAAAGTGTAATTTGGCATATAAATACAGACATAAAGATTCTAAAAATTCATATTGCAGTTTCAACAATCGTTATGATTATATGATTTAATAATGTACTTTTGGTATGAAATCTCATGCATTTATACTAAGACTGAATAGACTTTGTTAATTTAGCTTTTTATCAAGAACAAATTAAGACTGCATTCGTTTAATGTCAAACATCGCGGTTCAAACTCTGAACACATTTTCAGACAGAAAATTGATCCATTTTTCATATAAATGTGTGATGTTGTAGCATACACATCAGTTTATTATACATTTTTTTTAAAAAAAAAATTTAGAAATGTTCCAAAAACACGTAATTTACCGCTTTAACAAAGCTTCAAACACATCAAGCATTACAGAATAGGAGACAATTATGGAACACATTTTATCCAAAAAAAAAAAAAAGATTTACTCATGCACAAATGAATAGTATTATGAAATATATTATTTTCTAAAGGAAAGAGAAGTCAAAATATAATTAATAGTAAAATGTTGGAAAAGTTTTCTATCTGGAAATTTTTAAGATTTAGGGTCCCATTCTTCAGCATTACGCGAAGACAGCTTTAAGAAATAAACACAAACATCTTGTAATTTCTTGAATTGTTGTTTCTTTCTTTGTAATTTTTCTACCTAATTTTTTAATCGTGTCCTTTAAAAAGAGACAATAGCAAAAATACACAGAATTAATAAAACGAGTGATTATATAGATTTGTGGAAACGCCAATAAACATTTAGTTCCGGCCCATCTGCTAACTGTAGCAAATAGTTTGTGAACTGAAAATGGCAACTTCTACTAATTTTCAATTTCAGTTCTATTGACTAGTATCGCAATATATGGATGCGAATGATTTGTTTCTATGATAGCATTAAAATTTACTTTTCTAAAGCTGGTGTTGTCAATCTGAAGCCACTTTGCTGCACCAAAATGCATTAATGTATAATGATTAACCCTGGATATTCATCACGCTTATTCAGAATAGCTACAACGCCTCACGGAAATAGTTTGGTAGCAACAATAGAGATCACAAGAGTTTCTTTGAAAGTGCCACCATTTTTTGTGTGGAAGTCAACAGCGGAATAACTCAGGAAAACACTAAATATTACACAGTATTAGGATCGATTGAATCGGAAATTCTTGCTCAGGTTAGTGACATTATAATTTCTCCTTTTGCTGACGGCACGTATGAAACTTTAAAAAAAAATGTTTAATCGCCATCTTTAGTGATTCTGAAGAGCTATAATTCTTAAGAAGTCTTCTACAAGATGTAGAATTTCGCCTTCCTCCTTAGCGACCTTCCACTTTTCTCTGGTAAATGCAAAATTTAGCTGTTAAACATGTTGGTGATAATCTTTTGAAATCGTTATGGCTTCAACGCCTTCCTTCGCAAATTACGGGTAGCTTTAACTACTTCTTCCGAGGAACTTTGTAACTTAGCAGGTATGGCTGATAAAATCTCAATAGAAGAAATGCATGTTTCGGAGTAGAATCCTAAAATGTCGGTAACTGAGAGCCATTCAGATGAAATTAATAATCTTAAAAAACAAATCTCCGAATTATCCAAGGAAGTAGATAAACTAATTTTAATATGCCAACATGACAGATCTCATTCAAAACGTAGAAACAATTCCGTTAGCCATGATAATCGAGCTACAGTGTGCTGGTATACAAAATTTGGCCCAAAGGCAATGAAATGTGATTGCCCTTATTCATTTTATCAGGAAAATGAGTAGGCTTGGCGTTTGAGGCGACGAACTACGGGTGCAAATTAATAGTTTATAATAACAGAAAATATATCAGGTATAAAAACTTTAATTGACACGGGCGCGGATATTTCCGTTTTATCGCTGTCGCCAATCAAAAAATACAAAATAGCGTTTTTGAGTCTAGATGCCGTGATTGGATCAAAAATTACATTTTTGGAAAAAAGAAGCAATCACTTGATATTGGTGTGTGTTACATTTTCCTACGGAATTTTACAATTGTCAATGTTTCCTAACTTATTTTGGGAACATCCTTTTTCACACATTACGGTATTATAGTAAGTTTATAATACAAAAGGATCAGCGATAACTTATTTAACCTTCCTTCAAGTGCAAAAATTGTAACAGGGGCATTTCCAAAGATAACCGCATTACGTATACCCGCAAAATTTGGTGATCTCTCGAAAGAAATTCAGTTTTTGAACATACTGATAAACAACCGGAACTATGACTTACAATAGTGTTATTTATGTTATTGATGCAAAAGGTGCTTCGATACCTACAAAAATTAGACAATTGTCCTCAGAAAAATTGGCTGCTGCAAAAGGCTGAATTTTATTCCCTAGTTCAAAAAGGTGTACGTAGCCTTTCAAAAGTTGCTGGAGTACACCTTTGCACATGGTTAAGAAACATGATTAGTGGAGATTAACATGCTTTAAATGCAATCATTGTCTCAGAGAAATATTCAACTCCTCATATATTCGATTTTTCTTCCAATTTGGCTGGTAAAATCGTATTTTTAACTTTCGACGTATATATCGGCTTATTTATTTTTTTCATCGTATATATTGACGATATATTAATTACTTCGGGTTCTCTTGAAAAACATTAAGCACATTTAAAAGCTTTTCATCACTTAAGGCAGAATAATTTACAAAATTGTGCACTTGTTGCCAAAAAGATAACATGTTTGGGACTTTTATTTGATAAAAATGGTATAACACTTTGGAAGGAAAAATTGGAAGCTATTTTGAATTTTTTTCGAAGATAACTACCATTAAGGGATTTCGCTGATTTATTGGTATCCTAAATTTTTATAGAAGATTCATGCCTTATGCTGCTTAAACAGCTTATTTAATACTCCTTTCTTGGTTCTTCAAATAAGAACGATAAGACCCCATAGGCTTGATCTACTGAAACTGATAAAGCCTTTGAATTGTGCCGTAAAGATCTGGCAAATGTCACGAGTTTAGCTCACCCAATAGATAACCACCTTTGGCTCTTATTTGCGATGCTTTTAATAGAATCATAAAAACATGCATTCATCAAGGCGTCGAAAATAACTGTAAACCATTAGGATTATTTTCCCGAAAATTAAGTGAAACTGAAGAGAAATGTAGTGCCTATGGTTTAGAACTTTTATCGATTTTTGCCGATATTAAATATTTCTGAAATTTACTTGACAGTAAAAACTTCATCTTTTTCACAGACCATTAACCCCTAACTCGTGTTTTAACCCAAAAATTTGATAAACTCTCAGCAAGACAAATTAATCAACCTAATATCAATGCAGAGTTTACAACAGATATACGTCATATCGACAGCTACAAAAACATTATAGTTAGTGTTGTTCCGGATCTGTAATGTGAAATATCCCAAATCATTGGATTTATTGCTTTATCGGATGCTCAAAATTCAGATTCAGAACTTAAAGAGCTACATAACAATAAGAATTCTGATCTTGTATCCACAAACTACAGCTTCTAGACTACCATACTTCTATTTAATGTGATATGGCTTACAAACAATATGTGACCATGTTTTCTATCTTCTTTTCATCAGTTAAATTTGTATTCTGTTCACAATTTTGTTCATCCTGGTGTAAAGGCAACAACGAAATTGATAATAGATCGATTAATATCGCCGGGAATAAAAAAAAAAAAAAGATGTCGCACACATGGCTTAAACATATATCCCTTTCCAAAGAAATAAAGTAACACATTTCCATTCTCCTCTAGCCACATTTTAAGTTTCAAATAGACGTTTTTCACACATTGGCATCGATGTAATTAGTCCTATGCCATCATCTCAAGGCTTCACTTAAGCTACTGTTTCTTAAAAAAACTGGTGCCATTATCTAGCAGCTGTTAATTCTACCATGAATGATGTCACCAAAAGGTTGTCTATCCAAACCAGTGGCGAGGTTTCCTCACATTCAATGCTTTTTAGGGAACCACGCCACCTGGTATACATAGACAACATTTTTGGTAATGTCCTCCAAATTAATATCTTATGGCAGCTAGATAACGTCACCGGTTTCCTAGAATATTGTACGAGTAGCTTTACTGTTTTACATGCATGGATATATGTACTCGCTGGCCCGAGGTTATATCGGCAGACATACGTACTGAAACTGTAGTCCAGGCCTTATACAGTGGTTGGTTTTCGTGCTTCGGGATTCCTGAAAAAATTGTGACACACCGTAGATATCAATTTAGAAGTGAATTATTTCACAAATTGGATAAAACTTTTGGAATTGAAATTTCATATACTATTACATACTACCCACAATCAAATGACATTATAGAACGCACACATCGCGTGCTAAAATAATGTATCGCGTGTCTTACTTCCATTTACTACATGCATGCATTTCCGGCTCTACTACTGGGATTATGGACTGTTTATTGAATGATGTTTTCTACCTGAACTAGTTCATGGACAAAATATCTGCCTGCCAGGACAAATTTTTTGTTCAGATGAATAATTCGGAAGTTGATAACGTTTTTGCATGTAGATTGAATGAGCATATTCCTCTATTTCTACCACCATTTACAACATCTATCTATGCCTTTAAAGGCTTAAATACTTGCAGTCATGTATTTTTTTTGGGTAGATGCTGTAAAACAATTCCTTCATCCTCCACACTCTGGACCATATACCAGCTTGTTGTAAATGCAAAGGAACACACCGTCTCGATCGTGAGAATCAATCCTGCTCATCTAGTCGCAAACTTAATTGCTTCGTCTAACGTTTCTGGATAAATATCTACAATTGATACCCCATTAAGAGCGTACGAACGCGCCCTGACATTGTTGTTGCAACCTCCGCATTTCTTGCTGCAACTAAAAGTGACACCATGCACGGGGAATCTACAGCGAGCTCTGGCGAAGTGGCAGCAGTTTCTACACCTCATACTCCCGTCAGACGTTTTGTTCATTTGCCCAAACGATATGAAGAATATATATACTTTTTTCATGCCTTTTTTTTTCCAGGAAGGGGGATAGTGTGGTGATCTCTACCAAAGATTTATTTCCGGTGCGTGTGTTAACAGTAGCAAAAAGTTTGTGAACTGCAAAAGGAAACTTTATTAATTTTCAGTTCCACTTCTGTTGACTTTCACATCGCAATATGGATGCGCGTAATTTGTTTTAATGATAGCATTAGAAACTTTACTTTTCTAAAGCTAGCCTTGTCAATCTATGGACCCTGCTACACTGTCAATCTATGGGCCCTGCTACACTAAAATGCATTAATCTATAGATTTCACAGCAATCTATGGATCAGCCTCTAAAAAGATGCATCTAATTATTACTATTTACTTTTATCTCAGATAGTTTACAAATAAGGGTAACAAAAATTAAATCAAAAATAAAGTTTGAAGGCGTGTCATTTCACTTATGTAACTGATTAAAAATAGATTCAATTTTTCCAGCAGCTAAGCATTAATTTTTTCCAAATTTCCATTGACGTTTGCATCATTTTTATCGTCAATAGATTTGTTAGTCTCAATTCAAATGTTTATTTGTTAATAATGTTTGTTAATATTTATTTTTAATACTAACAGTAAGATTAAAAGTCTGCCATTTTCTCTCCAAAATGATAAAATTACATTCATACGTACTGGTATACCAAAGAATTGTTTCTATGTTATATTATAAAAGGATCACATACAATAGCCTTTTTTTTTGCGCCCCATATCCTATAAAACCATCAAATATATATATAAATAAAAAAAAAAAATTTGATCAAGCTTTTATTTAAAGATGGACTAAAACATATAAAATTAATTTTTTAAATGTAAAATGATACATGATTACATAATGATGATTTATAAAAGCGTGAGACGTTATACTTTTTTGATCTTATATACTAGTATGTATACTGCTTAATTTATCGGTAATTAACAAGTAGGAATCTTAGTAAAGCGCTTCAAGCTTTTATAAATTATGAATCATTTTATTTTTAAATTTTTTTATACCTTTTAATACATTTTTAAATAAAAAAAATCGAATTTTTAAATACTAAAAATCAATTACTTTATCTAAACGTGAATGCAAAATTTGAAATGAATTGGATGATGTTAAAAGCATTGCCCAAGCCCCCAAACCCTCGTCCTTCCCAAGTCAGTCTGCTTAAGTACAATATTGTATTGTCATCGGAATTATTCGTGCACGCAAAATTCAACTCGATCGGATTATAGGAACTATGTTAAAATCGAGTACAAATTTTGAAATTTCTTTGAAAAGACATACATACATACATATGAACAGAGCAAGTTAAATAAAAGCTTGCAACAGAATAATTGTTTCTAAACATTACCAAAAAATATTTAAACGCTTATTAAGGATTTATAAATATTCTTAATGCCACTCGAATTGAAAAAAATATTTATGCAGGCACAAGTGTTAGCAAGTGAAAAAAAAAAAAAAAAAAAAATTTAATAAAAAAAAAAAAAAAAAAAAAAAAAAAAAAAAGAAAAAGAAAATGAAACAAAACTCTTTTTAATTTCATAATAAAAAAATGTGTCATCTATAATTAATGAGTACAAGCCACAGATTTTTTTACTGAAGAAAAAACACAAATAATTCAGTAAACGAAAATGCAAATTGAATGTATGATTTCCTTTTTAAAAAAGTGATTTAATGATTTATTAGTAGAAAACCAATTATGAAAGTAAAATTAAAAGTAGTAAGAATGAAACAGAAAAATAAGAATCAATTGTGAAAGAAATAACATTCCTTTAAAATCAGATTTTTTCTTTATAAGGAAATTAAATATGATTGAATATAATTTTAATGCAATATGCCTTTGAATGTGATAAGGAAATAGAAAATCAACAACTCTTTAATGTCATATGCAGGGTTAATGGAATTCTCTCTAAAGATCATTTAAATCAAAAAGAGACTGTATTTTGTATTACTATCTAGACAAATTAAAATTTATTAACCTGAATTATTGCTTATTTAGGACTTTTCTTCCGATTCACCACTAAAAATTCGTAAAGTTTCAACTGGATTTTTTCTCTCATCACGTATTTTCACATTCGAACGTACTTGTAATGACAATGACACATATCAGCAAATATTCTTTTTCAGTTTTAAACTTATTTATCTGAAAACAGCTTCATGAAGAAATAACGCAAGGTTTTTAAAACGTTTTTCTGAATTTCACTCGGTGTGTGTGTGTCATCAAATTTTCGATCGTTAATTTAACCAACTTCCCATCAAGCTAGAGCTCTGAAACTTTGGGAATCGTTCTTACTCGCCTAACAATGCAATATTCAGACATTTGTGACAAGTTTTAACTAATATTTTCTTTAATAAAGCAGTTTAACCCAACCACCTTGCGTGATTTCAAAAATTGGCCCCAAACTTGGCGATTATTTTGGCTGAACGTTAAGTCCGTAAAACGGACCAGGGTAGCCACATTTGACAAAATACCGCCAAATAATTCTTGTCGCCAAGGGTGGTTAAACTGCATTCCAACCATATAATTTACCGGATGAATTAATTTTAGTTAGTTTTAACATTTTTATGTATTTCACTTGGTGTGTGTGTATATCAGTGTGTCATCAAATTTTCGATTGTTAATTTAACCAACTTCCCATCAGGCTAGAGCTCTGAAACATTGGGAATCCTTCTTACTCGCCTAACAATGCCATATTTAGTCATTTGTGACAAGTTTTAACTAATATTTCAATAATTTTTTAATAAACTTTGCCATCATATAAAAACGTTGTTTTGAAAAACGTAGGTTTTATCTCGAATTATTTATATTAAAGACATCAATATGGAAACACGATGACACGTGGATCTATATTTCAGTATAAAACAACATGTATGTTGATGACATAAAAATTAAAATTTAAAGAAATTTTGCCGAACATTGTTTTTTAGGTAAAAACTCGTAACACCAAATTATTTCGAATCATGTGTTTTGGAAACTGATTTCACATGTTTCTAGACTTTTGTTAGGAAGTCTCAAGAGGGTTATAGATATTTCGGAAATCTAAGTGATAGGCTCATTATCATGAATTTTGTGACATACAATGTTTGAATCATGTCTTGCTTTCATTAAAGTTATTTTATGGATGGATAAATGTTGGCTGCAACACTTTAGATGAATAGAACCCTGAAAGTCTTCAAAAGACTTGTTGTGGAAGTTAACAAAAAAGCTGATGTTGCAGTTTAATAAGGCGTGTGGTCGCTTCTGATAGCAAGGCCATTGCACAACGATTTCCCATACTGGCTATGCCATTGTGTTTGAACTGTGGGCTTAAAGAGTCCCTAAACGTCACTAATACGTAGAGCTTTTTATTGCTGAAAAGGAGCGTGGTGAGTGCGGAAGGGCTGCAAGTTGTCTCCCGAGCATATCCCATACATGCTCGATAAGATTTAGATCAGGTGAGGGACAGGCCACGACATGCGCAGAATTTTTTCCTTTTCAAGGAAGTCATCAATTAGGTAGATCAGGTGAGGGACAGGCCACGACATGCGCAGAATTTTTTCCTTTTCAAGGAAGTCATCAATTAGGCTCACCCAGTGACAGGGTGTGTTGTCATCCATAAATCTGAAGTCAGAACAAACAGAACCTCGAAACAAGCGAACATAAGGCTCAAGAATTTCATCTCTACGTTTCTTAGTAGTCCAGAGCCCGTCTCAAAGATAAACATCTTTCCGTTATGTTTCCCCGGTGAAAGCGAACTCCATGTTTTCGCCATATCGTTAGCAAATGATAATTAGGGTTCATATTAAAGTGAGATTCGTCACTGAATATCACATTGGTTTACTGTCCCAAACTCCAGTTTAAACGAGCGCTTTAAGCGTAGATGTGAAAGGAATGCAAACTGCTGGTCGTCTGGTATTGAGACCAGCATGACCAGACGAATGAGTCTCCTGTTAAAAGTTTACATGGAAACTCGTTCTCCTGTGGCGGTTGTGAAAGACGAACCCCATTCTCTGGCACAATTGCCCTTCTGATGTCGCTCAGCTATTGCCAGATATCGGTCTTGATGAACGTTAGTAACTCTTTACCGACCTGATCCTAGTCGTCAGTTAACATTTCTGCACTTTGAAACCTCTGCCTAGTCGTGAGATCACACACTGAGACACATTCAGAATTCGAGCCACTTCAGTTTATGATCATTGAGATTCGAGTATTCCAACAATTCTTTCTTTCACAGACATGTCCACTTGTCATCTTTGTGCCATCACTCTCTCTCTTTAATAGTTAACAACATTCCTTTGCTCATGAATTGCATGAAAACTGTCCCAACTACTTTTGTCGAGTGAGTCAGCTTATCCGTTTTCCAACATGACCAGGTGCTTAGCGCATGACGACGTTGACTGAAATGCTTTGCATATAAAGATAAAGTTTTGCCGGCAACAGATGTTTCTCCACTTGTTATTTCGAACAAAAATTCATTTACTCATGGTTTTCGCTTTTACGAGTTATGCTTAACTATTGGACTCAAGTGTATTTTATCGTCAAACAAACTGCTTGCGAATTTTTCCTGTCATTTTTTCCAACGAACATAATGAGAGTTCATAATTCAGATTGAGATGGCATAGTATATAGTTTGTTGATTTTATTTCTGTTTGCGACTTCCAGGCTCCATCTTACTATTTTATTCCGCAATTGATTCTTTTCTCTTCCATTTATCGGTGGAATTTCTTTGTGAAAATAATTTCAATTAACAGTTTGCGGGAGGCCCTAATTGTATATGACCTTTTAAGTATATCGTTTTAATTATGAGCATTTTACCATTTTTACAACAAAAAATGAAACTAAGACTTTATTAGGCTATTTTAGAATGATATCGATTACCTCTAATTCCTTTATTGATGAAATTATAAATACCATGTTGCAAAAAAAAAAAAAAAAAAAAATGTTAATGCATGCTTCGAACAAATACTTTTGATCTCTGGACTCATGATAGTTAATGATATTCCTGAAATCTGATATTGGTCATGGATATGAATTCTATTAAATATGCTATTTTTAAAATGTGAGCTTTTCACTTACTGATAGCTTACTCAGAATGTTATATAATGAACCCAGATCATATATTTCCTGCTCTGGTGATTGCTACCAGGGAAATAATGTTTTCAGAAGTATACAAAAAAAAAAAAAAAAAAAAATCTAAAGGTTTCATAACTAAAAAACAATTAAAGTTTCCATCTATTTACCATTTTCGAATGCGTGTGAACATGATGTTAATCCAATGGTATTACTACTTTCCTTCTCAAATCTGGATTGTTGTATATACTTGAATGTACGCGGTAGTGTAACTGAAAGAACGAAGAAGGGATGTTTATGTCTTGTTACATTTTTTTCTAATTTAAATAACTATTTCTAAATGTTTTTAAAGATCTACGTTGAAAATAAAACCTCTTATTAGTATATTATATCTGACTTGTAAAATTTAGCTACCGGTGAAAGGCAACAGTGTTATTGTTTTGGAAATAAATTATAGTTTGATTATTTCCGTTGTAGGTATCTATCTATATTAGAGTTATTAAGCATTTTAATAATTATTTTTTTCTACATTACAACTGTCTGGAAACCACAAACGAACTTAAATCCTTTTAGAAAGCGATTACTATACAACACTGTATTAATTGTTTGCGTAATCCTTAGTCTTTAACACGTAATAATTGCTTTAAATCTCTCAAATATGTTTATTTTATTATTTTTTAAAATTTCCATGACAAGCTGTTGGAGAGCTCGAAGCATAAACGCAATTTTAAACACAAGGGACTTATTTATTATAAACAAATGTTCCTCAAATTAAATGTTCTATGCTAAGTTTTGTGTATTTATTCATCCCAAAACGTGATGTTAATTCCACCAAACAGTAAAAAGTAAATCGTGTATATCACAGATACGAGATAACCTCCAATTCACTCCTAGTCATAAGAGCATTCTCGTGTTAAGACAGAATTTGTTAGTTTTATCTAAAGTCGTGTTATAATCTACATTACTAGTCGTCGACCTGGTAATTTTGAAATGCTATCAAATGACAAGGGTGATACCAAAGCTGATATCTCCAACTCCCACAACACTCTGTGGGATTACAGTAGTTCAAATCTCGAGCACCACTGACCACGAGCTCTTAACTGTAACGGCTCGGCTGCAAACTTCTCTGCCCTATACTTTTTATAGCATTTTGTAATAAAATTTTCAAAGGTAAAAATACATCATAGGATTTTTTTTTACAGGCTTCTAATATCTGCGAGACTCTAAGGGGCTTAATCTGGTAAACCTTATGTTCAGATTAAGGATGGTCATGCTAACGTAATTTATGTTGACGGAACGCACCACATAATTTTACCCGTATGTCAAAATAGCCTATTTCCAATAGAATTTTAATAAATTTAAAAAATTTTATTTCGTAATTTGTATTTTTCTCTTTAAAAAGAAAAGTAGTTTGTATGCATAAACGTCGCTGACTATGACAGAATCGCTCACGAATTTTAAAATAACAGTATAAAGAGCAGAAAAACATGACAAGTGATTAATAATTACGAGTACTAAAAGTTGATAAAAACATGTCGATAAGTAAAGTCGTTCGGAGATTTCAAGCCGCCCGAGGTGCGATGATATTACTAGTAAGTGATGTTGCAAGGAAAAATCACTTGCAGTTCTACATTCTCAAGGTTATCTTAAAAGATAAAAGAAAAGCAAATGCTGGCAAGCTTCCTCAAGTATTTTCTTAGCTTTAAGATTTCGAAATCATGTCTTGGAGTTTCGTTTCAGATATCCCTAAGTATTCGATTTTGGAGGAATTTCCAAATGTATGAAATAATCATTTCCTGATATGGGCTTATCCATACACTGTATTAGAGTAAATACCTTTTGTTTATACTCATTATTATGGAAAAAAATGGTCACGAGAGCTGCTTTACGAAACACATCCAAGTTAAAAATGCAAAGTAAAGTATGTTTTTTAGCAACAACAGGGACTGTAGTTTTTGTTAACCACAAAATGTCTTAGCTGACCACTTTTCAAAAATTTATTGTGTTTTTGAGTATATGTTTGCCTTCTTCTGTAATGAACTTAATTTTCAAAAATATATCATAATAAATTTCTCTCAAATTTTTTAATTGGATTTGAAATAAACTAAACATAAAAATTAAGTATTTTATTTACCTGTTGATTGATGTATTATTTTAAATCATATGTAATCAAGAAGTAACTGAAAATAAATAAAATTATTCAGAATTTTAAGACTTGTGAGGAACATTTTTTTTTTTTTTTATTTTTTTGCCTAAAGATTTTAGAACGAATTCCTGTTAATTTGGCTTTCTTCTTATGTTTTGGGGTCAAATGATTTTAATATTGATTTGCCATTATTAGCCATCAAAAAGGCTTTCGCAACAATTTTTTTTTTTTTTTTTTAAAGTTCTATTGAATGTGCTGCAAAGAAAAGAGTCTCTTTGGTGGCGAGATCTATTTCTTTGCAACATATTACATAAAATATTCCTTCTCGCCCTGTTTTTTTGTTTGTTTTTGTGAAACTATATTCGGGTGCAATTAGATTTCTGACCCCCCCCCAACACAGTTTTTCTAAAAATTGTGTCCATATTAATTAAAATATAGTTTTTCTTTCTTTCTTCTCTGATCTCGAGAAATTGCAACAGAAACATCCTTAGGAAGATTTATTTAATTCAAAAAATGACAAAGGAGTTAATAATTTTCAAGCTGTTTCAGTGTCATATCCAAAAATTAATTTTGGGAGGTGCATATCGTCCTTGCCATGAAAGAAGCAATTTCTTTAGTTTAGAATTAACTCACTTGGTAAAAACTAAAGAATATGCTATTTAATATTTAAAGAAACATTTAAAACTGTTAAAGGATTGATATATGATTTTTATTATTCTGTAAAAATTACAAAAATAAAGATAAGAAAAATAATAAAGGTACCATGAGAACAAAAATTCCTACTTAATAGGATCGCTGGAATCCAACATCATTAAAAAAATTGATAAAAATTATATAATAATTGAAAAAAAAAACCGGTCATAATTTTAAAAAATTGTTAAAAAGGTGCGAAAATAATAAAATGAAAAATTCTATTCATATTAGTCTTTACAATGTTACCTTTATTCTCCGTTTTTGATTTTGAAAAATTGTTTAAATCTTCTTCACAAACAGATATATTTTTTTCATGTATAACATAATCCCTTTAAATGCATGTATTATTTCTTAAGTAGTTTAGTAGTTATAGTTGAAAACGATTTTTCAGTATTACAAGTTGTAACATATAAGGAAGCTAAATTTTTTTATAAGTTTATGGACATTCGGGAAAATATTTACGTTGCACTTTCTCGTAAAGTTTCTACAGCAGTTAATCTATTCTGTTGTGCCAATTAGTTCTTTTTCCATAGCTGATATTCTACAGTGAAAATACTAGTACTACAATCTGACACATCTTAAGAATACGTTTTTCAATATTTCTAATTTATTTTCATCTGCGGATGTGAGGTCGTTCTACGTATAATTGTAATTATTAATGAACTCTTAACTGCTTTGTGTTTCGAGAATCTCTCCGTAAAAAAGTTGTAAAATTACAGCCCCTAAAAATTGATAATTTTTTTTTTAATCTTAAAATATGTTTCGGGTGATTATTCTGGAATATTAAAATGATGATAGTTTTCTAGTCGCGGAAGAACAGTCTTATATAATCCTCATTAATTATTTGTTTTAAAACATATTCCGATTTTTGGAAAACAAAATTGAAATATCGTCTCTGATTGATTGAGAATCATTTCAAGCTCTTTTGCAATATCGTCACGCCTAGATACGAATAGAGTAAGAGAATATAAAAAATTTTTGTACAGAAAATAAAGTAATGAAAAATTATAGCTTCTCAATGGATTTAAAAGAATATAGGCCCTAGCAGAAAAACGAAATCTTATTATGACAATTTCTGAATAATTCAAGAGCATGGATCAAAGGATGGCGCAATTTCATTATAACAATAATAGATTAATGCCTCTCTATCCAACGCGAATGAGAAAGGGCATTTAGAATATTCATGAACAATTAACTTTCTCCAACGACTCCAACACAATTAAGAAAATCTTTAATTTGGCATGCATCTAGAATAGCCAAATTTAGATAAAATACATATAGTGCTGATGGGAATTTTTTCTCTTATTTTGGCTTGCACTCTATTGAATGCTCCAGACAATGCAACAGCACCATCATATCTCCTTCGCTTTTTATATACGAGGGACGTTCCGAAAGTAAGCTTCGTCCCTTTTTTGAAAGAGCACATGGTACATCAGATTAAACAAATAACCACCATAAGAATCCACATCTATTGCTGGTTCAACGACGAAAGTAGCGTCAATGGAGGAGGAATGATGCATGCGCAGAGTGATGAAGAAAAGAGGGTAGCAGCAGACCAGCGTGCCCGAGACGCGAATGTCGGCGATGGAAGTACGTGCTGTTATCCGATATGAATGGACATGTGGGACTAGTCATCCATCGACACTTTCAAATCCTGAATGGTAAACAGGTCATGTCTCGTCAAATAGTTGGATTCTGGTATTGCGTGTTCAGTAAAGGAAGGCAGAGTGAGGAGGATGAAGATCGAAAAGGGTGTCCCTATACATCCACGAATGAAAACAACATTGCCAGAGTACAGGACATGGTGTTAGCGGATAGGCGCAAAACGGTGTCAGACGTGGCGTCCACACTGCGTATTGGTTGTACTCAAGTCCATCCAAAACAATACTGAGGTGGAGCAGGTTGTGCGACAATTCCTTATAACACAGAGCATCGAGTTTTGCAGAGTGCTTTCTTCAAATTGATTGCACGTTACGTCAAATGTCTCAATGTCAGTTGCACCTATACCGAAAATAGTGCAAGGTGTACAGTTCACGATGACATGGTTTATTTTTTTTATGTAATAAATTTTCTTTGTAAAAAATGACGAAACTTACTTTCGAAACATCCCTTATACCTTAAATTTGAACCTAATGATTCTAATGTTTTCAAAATTGCGTTGAAAGATCTTCTCCACGTGTTGAAATTGCTGGGAAAAACAGTAAAAAAAATTCATTTGGTAAGGATTTGATATCCTCACTTTCTACAAAGATTACACAAAAAGAGACTTGCACTGTCATAAAAATATCTGTGGTTTCATTCGCTATAATAGAAAACATTTGCTTGAATATACTTTTTCATTCAATTTTTCTTAAAATTATTTCGTTGCAAGCTTATATAATCTCGTTTTATATTTTAGGTAATATGTAAGCATCATAGCAGATAATTTTAAATGTTCTTTCAGTATTTTATCTTCTAATCAATGCGGAATTCAAGTAGTAGACCGAAACTTCCATCGTGATGGTTAAATTCCTTGCTTTCATCTGTTCCTCTAATTAGGCTGTAATTAAAGTGACTTGTTGAAGGAAGTCCATTTTGGCAACAAGAAATTGTTTTTATAATAAGACTAATTTTTCCCCACTATTTTCTTTTACCTGTCGAACGCTGGCAGTATCAATAATATCTGCTACGACTTGCACGATGCTCCTTAAGTTGACAGCAGTTTGCAAATAATGTCCATATTTTTTTTTTTGATATTCACGAAATTTTTCTGTCGATATGTGCCACAAACAACAAGGCTGTTTTAACTAATTTTCTCAATTATTGACAATTTGATTTGCTCGCATATTCCTTGGAAAAACCGAAAAAATATTTAGAGTAAACTCCCTCTTCAATTTTGGAACAGTGGTGCCATGGATATTCTAACAGTAAATTATATCGAAATTTCCTCTTCACTTTTTCATTACCAATTAAAGAACTTGGAAACGCATGTGTGGCAGTTGGCATCGAAAATTTTCCAAGAGAATCAGTTTTTTGTTAGTTTTTTTACAGTTGACTAATTTGATATGTCATATTTTTCAAACTGCATTGTCATATGAGTAATATCTGAAAAATTTCTGAATTCTTAAGCTGTTTACTTGTGTCGAGTCAGGAAGGTGATTTTTTTTATTTTGTTGTTATTTAATGTACTCTTTCTATATCAAATTGACATTTGGAATGTGTTTATAAGAGTTAAAGTAATTTAAAAGTGACTGATGTTTCCTCTTACTCTTTGTCGAATCGAAAAATTACGAAAAAGATTCGAGTAAATTTAAAGTTATAACATAAAATAAACTTCACAAATTCAAACAAAAGGAACAGAAATAGATCAACCTAAATTTCCTGACTTCTGTTCGTTTACGAAAGACGAGAACCAACACTACCACTCGGGGATGATTCAGCTCCTCAAAAGGCTGATAAGCTGAGATAGGCACTTTCCGAAAACCTGTTTAGGGTTTTCATATATCACTGACTGGAAGAAAAGAATGCCTCCAGTAATTCCTAGAATGCATAGGGAACTGTTCGGGGAAGGGGGAGAGAATATCTTCTTTATGGGATGCACCTCTCTTCGTATACAGAAGCACTTTTTCAGAGACGGCAAATACTTTAATATTCTCATTTCAAGAATTAGCTCAGATGAAATTTTTTATTCTCTTCGTGATGAAAATATAAGCACGAGAAAAAAAAAAGGTTAAGTTTTTTTTAAAGGTTAGGATATCTATAATAGTATAATGAAATAATTCAATTTCAAGGGGAAAAATTCTTGGGGGGGGACATATATCCTTTGCAGCCCCTTCCCCCAGGTACGACACTGAGCTATTTAAAATACAAGGGAAGCTAAGACTTACGCTATAAGATAGCGAACGAAAAGGAAAAAGTTGAGACAACGATCAATTTATTTAGATTCAACAATTTGTAAATAGAATGAAGGGGTACATAAAATGTAGAAAAACGTGTTTAGAAATATAAAAGTCCAAAAGGACTTACAATCGCTGTCTATTTGACTGTCATATCATGAATTTT
>BMAW01015163.1:0-12696 GCA_019974015.1 Nephila pilipes | reverse complement strand
CAAATAACACACAAAAGATAAAAAGTTAAAAATCAAATGTGGTGTATTCAGCGCCAGGAGACTACAGAAGATTTTGCGCCCTTTCTGTTTGCCACAATGCAATGGAGAAGGAAACTTTAAAAATATATTTAAAATAGTATTTTACGAAAAAAAATCGCATTTTTTATGTTAAAAAGTTTTAAATATTTAAAAATTTTAAAGCACTTTTATGAGTCAATTTTCAAAGTTTCGCTAAATTTATGAAGATAAAACGAAGTAAAATAATTAAGACAATAATGGCAGTTCGCAAATATAATTATTCTAAAACATTATTCAGATTTTGCAAAAACTGAAAGGTTAATACTAACCTGAAAATAGTTAGTATAAAGTTAAAAAAAAAAATAGTTTGATGTATATGCTTTTAATGTAATTATTAAGTTCTAAGAGGAATTTTCCTAACCTTTGCTGCTGTGTAAACTTATCGAATAGTTCAACAAAATGTATATGCTGCGGGTAACCTCTTGCTCTACACTCAACAAAACCAAGGCTGACAATCCTCCCCCCTCCCCAGGTAGGACAAATTTTTATATTCTGTCGTCAACTCACGATGAAGGTTCCAACAGTAAGTAATATCTGATTATCAACTCTCAGATTTGAGAATATATACGAAGCAGGACATCTGTCGTCGAAAGAGCTTAAAACAATCACTTGACTTATTTTGTTGTGCTCATTTCCTTTTATTGAAAGCATGTATGAAATGAAAGAATGAAAAGCATTTCATTCTAAAATTTCTTAACATCAATTTAAATAGTGGTTTGTCGACTTTTTTTTTTTATTTCCATTGCTTTATATCTGCGATTAAAACATTTTATACTGGACAAGATATGAGATTTTTCTGATGATTCTTTCATAACTGGGATGTGCTTCTAAATGAGACAAATGTATTTTACTTCTCACTTTTCTGATACTTTTACGGTTTCTCTTTAATACAGTTTTTTCTAATTTTCAGGCCGGCTTTCTAGAACATTTGAATATGTTTTACCTGTAACGTTGTTTTCATTCTTTTATTTCAAAGATATATATATTTCGTAAGCTATAAATGGAAACGTGGTTTCTTTCATATGCTGGAAATAAAATGAATTTACATTTGATATTGTGTTATCAACGTCACACTCAGAACCAACACTTGGGCTGTTGGCAACGGATCTCGAAAGTGACAAGGATGATACCTTAACTGACATTTTCCTCCCCAAACTTCCACACCACGCTAACAGGAGGACTTACGACCTTGATAAGATTTTAGGTGCATCAGCCCCGCTAACAACGCCAGCCGCGACCATGACCAAGAGGCACCGTGGCCATATTTATACACTCAAAAGCTATTTTTTTATAATTAAAAGTTATATACCCTCTTTTCGCTAAGTTCCGCAAAGACAGTACTCCGCAAAATTTGCAAAAAGTTTCGCGAAGTTTGCAAAGACAATACTTTTTCACAGCTATTTCAAAAATAATTTTTTTACAATACCTTATAGAAATTAACATTTTTGCGAACATGAGATGACATATCCCAGCAACGATTCTCTTATAAAGGAAAAGAGGCATTTACAGAGACTACATCAGTCAGTCAAGGAAAGTTTAAGCAATTGTCCCTTCAACTTGGCGATAAATCGAAGATTCTAGGAAGTGTTGTAATCTCGGCGAAATATTCTCTGGAAAGAAAGTTGCGAACTTTTCCTGAATTTTTCGTGCGATATCATACCTGGCTGGAATAGGTAGAAATACG
This sequence comes from Nephila pilipes, assembly GCA_019974015.1. NCBI lineage: Eukaryota > Metazoa > Arthropoda > Arachnida > Araneae > Nephilidae > Nephila > Nephila pilipes. Next base: position 10,934 of record BMAW01015163.1, on the reverse strand, counting down.
CCGAGAGTCTGAGACCAGAGGAGTTAGTCTGTATTTGGAATGGTCTGCTTTGGTGATTGATCAAGAAATCGATAGAAAAACGATCTGCACTTTTACTGAAGTTGAAAATGTTTGAAACATAAAAGACAAATTTCAATTTACCTTCGGTATTTCTGATTATAGAAAAAAAAAAAGCAAATTAAGAAATGATACCTTTTTATAGAAATATTAATATATTTTAGAGGAAAAAAACAATAAACGTAGTATATGATGTGATGAAGTTTAATGGCGCAAGAGCCAGGTATGGCTATGCTGCGCAAAAAAAGGCGAAACTGTGATCTAGAGAAAATGAGATAAAAATTGGTGACAAGGCGGGTTGCAAATAGGGAAGGATTGTTAGAGTACTTGGAGGCGCGTCCCTCTTGTTTACTAAAGACAGTAAATTCCACGGGAAAGAAAAAAGATCACTAGGATAGCTCGGGTTTGTGAAGCCTGTACTTACCTAAAAAAGGTAAGTCCCTGAAGGAAATAATAAGAATGAAAAATAAATGCATGCAAAAAATATGGAAGGGATTGTACTTTCAGGAGTGAAGCAGAAATCTAAATGAAATTTTATAAAAACAAGGGAAGCTAAATGAAGAGAATATGAGTTGTTAGAATTTTACAATATTTAGTTCACATTGTATAGTCTAATGATTAAATCAGACCTTCATAATCTCCTTCAGGTTGTTATTATAACTTAAGAATATCTGAATGTTTATTAACATCACATAAACAATAAACATAAAATATGATGCTGATCCTTATTTTATGATTATTTCGTCATTAATTAATAGTTCTACTTAAAAGAAAAAACTTTGTTTTTATACAGCTTGAATAAGTTACCTGAAAGCAAGAAACATTACAATAATTCTAAAATCATACTCAATCAAAGAACCCAAAACATTTTTGTTAGAAAATGTTTTAAAATTTACATAAAATATTACTAATTTTTCATCCACATAACATTGAACTTTTAAAAACTCAGATTATTCCTATAACTTAAATTACATTCATCTAAAAGTATAACCTTTCCTTTCATCTCGTACTCTCGTTCCCTCCATTTATTTATCATAAGTTAATTTTAAAAAGACATTCTAATTTTGTTTATGTAACAATGAGATTAGATGTAAAAGTAATACTCTGTTTTTGTTCGTTTAAATAATACTTTTCATTTCTTCATATAATTTTACATTCACAATTGTTTGCAATAAATAAAAATTCATTTAATACAATTTTTTATATGCATAAAAATATAAAAAACTAATACAATGAAATTAGCACATTTATTTACATATCACAAAGTCATTTTTCAATTAAAAACCTTCTGAATAATTTTTCTTCATGTTTACTTTTGAATTTTGGAACAAAATTTATTTTCACTAGAGCTGTAAAACCTTCTTTCATACTTGGCTCTTTATATTTAGATCTAAAAATAAAGCCATATAATTTAGAAATGAAATGCAATGCATAAAATACATCATTAAAATAAAAATTACATGCATAGAAAATATAACTAATTATCCTTATAAAATCAACCATATATATATTCAATAAATAACTTTCAGCTTTTAATAGCATAATAGTTATCAAAAATAATATAGCATAAAAATAGCTATTTTATTTCGAAAAATTGACATTTTCAGAATCGATATTTAATATTCATAATAAATCAAACACTCACAAAAAAAAAAAAAAAAAAAAAGGAACTTACTTATAGCCATTTAGCACCATATCATTTACTCCAACATGTTTTTCATCAGGGTTTTGAAGCTCTCTAAACTAGAAATTAAAAAAATTTACAATAAACTTTTTCTAAATAACAATTTAGAGAGAGAAATTGAATACATAAGTCTAAAATTCAAAACTAATAAATTGTAATAATTAAATAAATCTGAATTTTTTTTAGATTTATACCATACAATTTAATGTTAAATAATTCATACTAATTAATTAAAAGCATATTAATTAGGTTTGAAATGGTTCATTAAAATCAAAGTTATGATTCTCAGACAAATATAGTGAAATTATGAATTTATTTTTACCGTTGATAATGAGGACAAATGTTCTTGATAATTTTCTTTCATTTTAATTATCTTTTAACATCATTACATAAAAATAAATTTTAAAAGTTTAGAGACCATTACGATATTATCATGGTATAGTTTTTTTTAAAAATTCCCTAGAGAACTTTATAAAATAGGAACAATCAGTCTATGATACACAGTTGAAAAGTATTTTTATTGCTTGTAGCTTAATAAAACAATAATAATTTACAAGATATCATTTATTACATATTAAACTCATAGCCAAGCGACATTCAAATTAAGTTTTGATGTTAATATTTGTTTTGCTAGAAAAATAAGAATGTTTAATATGGAATTATCAATACTTACTACATTATTGTGCTTAGCCTGTTCCAGGGAACAGTCAAAAATAAAACATCGGCAAGGCACATTAAACTTTCTGGCTTCTTCAATATACCTAACAGAAAAAATAAATAATTTCAATCAATTATAACAAGACATTATATAAAGAAAAAAAAGATCAGAAAAAATAAATAATTTCAATCAATGATAACAAGAAATTATATAAAGAAAAAAAAAGATGAGAATAATTAAATGAATGTACCTGCTGCGACTTTCAATATCAGGATTTGTATTATCTATAACAATTTTTTGAGCTTTGCTTAGAGCTTTTGAACATTCAGAAACACATTTTTGCCATGATCCAAGGGTATCCTAATAAAAGATATTTACGAATTATTGTTCTCACTTTCCAATATTTTTTTAAAATTTAAAGTATAAAGTATGTTACTAAGATATGAATATTTAACAGATGTTACAGCTTCATTGCATAAGCTATATTACACAATATCCATTTAAAATTAAATTTTAAAAAATCATAGATAAAGAAAAGAAAAAACTATACCTAAAAATGAGAAAACTGCAATTAAAAAAAAAAAAAAAAAATTGAAGCTCATACAACTTCTTTCATATTTTTCAGTATACAGAAAAAGTTGTAGACTATACAATAATTGTAAAAAAGATTTGAAACTATTTACCCTATTTATATGAATATAACCTTTAGGAATGAGATATGTTCGAGCAAAATGGGTTTTTCCAGCTGTAAATAATGAGAGAGAAAAATAAGTTCTCTATAGTTTAAAATTCCCAAAATTATAAAACAAGCTACATACTTACGCATTTCCGTTCAAATTATTTTGTAAAATAACAAATCAAATGCTTATTTAATAATCTATTATTATTTAAGATCTTCAAATAAATTTATTGATTTTACATGATTATGTGATTCTACAGAATGACCATCTAGCTTTCAATGAATATCTTTCTTTAAAAACTTATAACATAATTACTAATATATTCTGAACAAGCTTAAATAAAACTTATTTTAAGTATATAATTAAAGAGTATATTTAAACAAATTTAGCTGTCCAAAAATAATTTAAATATCTAAACATACAAGTAAAGGGATTACACAAAATGTTCATTAAATACAAAAACTGATAAAAATTTCATCACCTATTTATTAAAAAAAAAAGGGGGGGGGGAGAAAGAAAACAACTATGATATATTTAAATTTCAATTTGTTTAAACTTTACAGCATTGTCTTATATATTAGTTAATAATAATTTTCAATTAATCACTCACATTTGCTTTCATTATATTTTCATTACATTTCTGTATTATAAAAAAAATCGTTCTAGATCATTAATTTGAAAAATATTATAAAAAACCCAACTTACCTGCAGGAAATCCAACAAAAACTATAACCTGTAATTAGAGGAAAAAAAACATATCCAAATATTAGACATTATTACAATTCTATTACCTGTTTAAATTAATAAATTTGTAGGAATACATATACATATATATATAATGGATAATATGTACATTAAAAATTTATTTTTAAAGTATATTAAGCATGTTTAAAATATTTATACAGGATTATTCAAAACGAATCATCCTATATCAAAATTTCATATTTTCATAAATAAATGATGAGTAAAACCTGAATACAACATGCAATTGGATCAATCGCAGCAGATCAGATGTTAAACAGCAGTTAACTTAGATTTAAGTTACCTGATACAACCTCATGTGATTTCTACTTTGGGGGGTTTGTAAAAGATAAAATGTATGCACCAAATTTATGTGAACTTAAACACCGGATTTCTGCTACTGTACAATCAATTACTATTGACACTTTACATGTTTGGCAGGAAATTATTCATCAAATTGTCATTATATGAGTAACTAAAGAAAGTTAGATCAAACACTTTGAAAAAAAAACAACTTTCATACTTTCTCTTTGTATTTATGTATTACTTATCATTCTGTGAAATTTTTATAGAAATATAGCATTATGAAATCGGATGAATCATTTTGAATTTTGAATATATTTAAAATTTATAAATACAACATAAATAAACACATTAAATGTTTCAAAATTTGGATTGATCAGTTTTATAAGCAGAGCTCAAATTTTATATTAAGTTTTATGAATCAGTTTTAAACGTAAAACTGCAAAGTTGTAATACATAACTCAAAGAAAAAACAACAGAAGTTTGATTATTATCTTTTAAATGCATGCAATGTAATATGATAAAATAAATATACAATTCCATTAAAATTAAAACAATAATCTACCCTTTTCTTAAAACTGATGTTTCTAAAGAAAATTAGGTTACAAATTCATGTGTATTAATTGAATAATAAAAGAAAAAAAATGTGATATATGTTCCTAACATACTAAGGTAAAAATTTTAATATGTATACGTATGTTGATATGAAATTGCTTTTAAATATTTATTACAGATAAAACAAGAATTTCAAATTACTTACCAACTGACAAAATGAAATCTTTTCAATAAATTAATGATTAGATACAAAAAGTTTTATTAAATATTTTCCATCCAAATACCATAATTACATATACTGAATTTGGTTTAATACAAAATTTTTGTGTGATAATGAAAATAATTTTAGTTTGGTTAGTTACATAAATAAAGACAAAGCAAGGAATCACAAGTATTTTTGCAATTTACTCAATCTGGCAATTCTTTTATAATTTTTCTGCAAAAAAAAAATGCTTAATCCAAAAAAAAAAAAAAAAAAAAAAATTGTTTCACTTTCAAAAGAATAATCAAAAACCAGATGAAATTGCATATAATTTTTTTATATATTTTTCTTAAAAAAAACCTTGCAATAATAATTAAAACAACTGATTAGATATGTGTATTAAAATATATTTATTGATGCAAGTACAAGAAATTGTTACCTCAGATGAAAGTGATATAATATTATCTGCATTCAGTTCTTCTTTGGGTACTGGTTCTGTTTTAACAGCCAGAGTAGTAGTTTTCAAATTTCTCTAAGTAAATATTGAAAGAAAAAACAATCAAAACAATTGGTGATATGAAGCTTATTAAAATTAATTATTATTTTTAAATTTTACAATTTAAATTAAATAATAAGCATTAAAATTTTCATGAATTTTATATTTGGAGAAAAAGGCATTATTATTTAAAAGCAAAATAAATTAAGCAAAAAAAAAAAAAAAAAAAAAAAAAATTATAATGTGTTGCTTATTATATATCAGGTTTACTTTAAAAAAAAGTTAAAAGAAAGCTTTAAATATTCATAAAATTTTTTTCAACAAATTTAAGCACTGCAAACTCTTAAGAAACATAACTAATAATATAAATGACACATTATAAATTATTAAGAAACATAACTAATAATATAAATGAAACATTATAAATTAATGTAAATTATTACTTTTAATACAGAACAAAACATAATTGTTAAATATGCAGAATAACAATGAGAAATAAATGCTGCTTTATGTTCATTTTTGGCAAAACATAAATAAAAATTATGCTTGAAGTAAATAAGCATATAATTTTCTATTACTTCCACTGTTATCAAAATAAACTTTCATATTTTAAACACATTGCTCATTTACACATATTTAAAAAAAATAACCCCATAACAAGTTATTTTTCAAAACAATATTATAGAATTATAACTACTTTTCATTTCTGCTACTGGATAGATACTTATAATTAACAAAACAGTGGGAAAAAAATTTTCATCATACAATACAGTAACTTAAAACACATTTTCATTAAAAAATCCTAACATTTAAATTTAAAAAAGATTAATTTTCTTCTGTTAGCAACAGTTTTAATGATTCATTGTATTTATGATTCAAAATCCTACTATCCATTCTTCTTCAAAACAGAAAAAAGTCTTCCCTTTTCCTTCAGAATTTTAATTTCAATTTCATACAAAATATTTAAAAGAAATCAATTTACAGAACACTATAATAGAAAAAAATACAGTTAACAAAATATTATATGTATATATATATAATATTTTGCTAACTGTATTTCTCTCTCTCTCTATATATAGGTATATGTATATACCTATATACACACACACATATATATATACACACACACACATATATATACACATACACACACACATATATATACACACACATATATATATATACACACACACACACATATATACACACACACACATATATATAAAAGAAGGTATATAAATAACTTTTCATTATCTAATTCTTGAAAATTTTGAGAAAATCTCCTGCTAAAGATAGTCCTATTTGATAGGAAAAGAGCATCACATACTTAAAAAAAGAGAGAGAGAGAGAGATTTCATAAATAACAAAATCCATACTAACAGGATCAAACACTGGCATCTTATAGCTGGCAGGCTTCTGACCAAGAAAAAATTCTTCAGGTGTGTTAAATTTCAAGCCAACATTTAAAGCAAACTAAAAAGAGGGAAAAAAATGTCAGAAATACATTACAAAAGTGTTTAGAAGTTATGAAAAATCAAATTTTCACGAAGCATCTACCAACATTTAAGGAAGCAGCAGTGTTATTAAGCAGCACTAAAGTGATTACAATTTCAGAATTTGTTTCTTAACATTATCACTGACAAATCAGCACCTAATTACATAATTTATATTTATAAAAATAGATACTCCCATGACAGACATATTTTACTTATTTCTTGTCTTTTATTTACTGTTAATGTAAATTTACATAGAGGGGAGAGGGGGAAGAGGAGGGGGAAACTTTTAAAAGGATATAATTTTAGATCAAATTCTTTGTTCCATTATAATTTTTAGTTGAAATTTTAAAAATAAATTTTGAGTTACTTCCATAACAAGAGAGTAAGTCATCATAAAAAGTTATTAAATAATAAAAGAAGCTGATTTGAGAAAATAAAAAATACACATTTTTTTTAAATAACATATTTAATAACCAAACTCAAGAAAAATAATGTGAATTGTTACTACATCTTTAGCTTTTATAAACATAATGATTTTAATTTAGAAAAACTACATTTTCCCAAATAATATAAAAATTCCAACTTTCAATTAACCTTCTTAACACATGCACACAAATATACAGGTACTCACTAATCTATCTGCACAAGAGAAGTCTTTTTTCTTTTTTGGAGCCCAATTATCAGGCCTTCCAGCAGCATCTAATGAAAGAAATTCTATAAAATAAATATTTATGTGCGATACTGTAACAAATTATATTACCACATAAATTGATGAAATAATAGGATACATAATTGTTTTTCCACAGCTATATTTTCTCTAATAAAAAGGGAATGATAGAGGAAATGCATATATATTTTAAAAGAAATTAAATGAAATAATCTAATACAACTAAAATACATAAAAGAACAATACTTAATTAGATTATAAAAGAAATAATGTTCGGTGCAATATGGAGATAAATTAAAAATTTCTATATACTTCAATTACAGAAACATAAACTACTTTTTGGCCTACAAAATAAATAAACAGAAGAAAATGAGAAATCAAATTAACCTCCAACATAAAGACAAGATTCCAAGATTACAGGAACACCATGGTTGCCTTTTTGGATGAAATAATCCCACATACCGGTATTTGGTTTTCGATACCTTCCAGAACCTGTGGAGACCATAACCTGAATTGGTACACCCAACTTTTGAATAATTCTTTGAACCTTTTTCTTAAAATCAGGAGTAGATGTTCTTCCTCGAGATATTCCTTTCTATTAAAAGATATATTTAGATGACTTATCATGCCATGTCAGATAATAAAAACCAAATTTCAAGTTGATTAAAGAAATATTGCTCAAATTTTTCAAAACTTATTAATTCTTTCCAAGTTTAGAATAACTTTCAGTAGAATTATATAATGCAGCATTAATTTTATAAAGCACAACCCCCACATATATACACATTTTCTACATAACAGTTCAATTTAAATAAAAGCAGTAAAATATTTATTATAAGTGAACGAAGTTCCGAAGGAATCAGCTCATCAAAAAAATAAACTGCTTAACTTCATATAGGAAATGAATGAATAATAAATGCTTATAGAAAATGAATGGATATTTAGTTAAAATTATCCAAATCTGTGCCAAAATAATTTTAGAATGTGCCTTACCTATAATAATTTGGACATTTTATATTTATTGTAATGTCATTAAATAATGATTATATAAAAAGTTTAAATTAGTTTAAGATAAATAGAGTGTCGCTTGCTTCTGCAATACCTCAGTGTCTAGAATGGTTATTTATTAACATTGGGTTCAAACATTTCTGAGCTGTGGCTTGTGGACCGCTGGTACAAACTGGACCAAGTGATGAGGGGCGGAGATCGCATCTCTAAACTTCCACCTGAGCCTTTGGGACATGAGCAGATTTAACATTGAAAGCAAATCCACACAGCAAGTCATCATTGTTTCCTGGATTCAAATCCATGATGACAGACAACACTAGCCACAAGTTCGAGACCACGACAAACTAGGCTCCTGAGCAATCAGTCCTTGCCTAAAGACAACAGTAAAATTAAAAATGTTCTGAAATTAAATATTTCTGAATCATGATAGTATTTCAAGTTTATAATAACCACTATATTTATGTGAAGTTTGAGAATTTGTGCAACTCTGAGTAAAGAGTGACTTCAGAGCTGTCTCATTTGACAGCTAATAAAAATCAACTACAATTTCTTTAAACATTAAAACAGATAAAGAAAAATTTGGCAATGCAATTTTCAATGTGAGTTCATGCATCAACAGTTTACATTTAATGAAATAAAATATTTTCTCCACTCATTAGAGTTTATAAGGTTTATTATTATTTTCGCACTAAAGAGTTCATTTGAAAACATTCTCATTAATAATATAAACATTCAATTAATAACTAAGGTACAATAATATAACTATTTTAATAGCACTAGTACAATAGTATTACTAATGTTTTAGAAAATATAAAAAATTTAAAAACTTTTTAATACCTGATTTGTAAATATCACTATTTTGTAGCCTTCTGCATGTAATTTTTTCAATTTTCCAGGAATTTCTGCATACATTATCCTAAATTTTTTTTTTGAATAAAGCAATATAAGATGTAGGTTGTTATATAAGTCGAGATACAGAGCTTTGGAACAAAAAAACAAATCAAAGAAATACATACAAATATAGCAGAGTAAGTATAATATTTGAGAAGCTACTCATACATGGAAAAATAGTCTTTTAACTTCAAATATGAAATTAAGTGAATTAACAACACTTTTTATAAATTATTTTCAACAAGTCTAGTTTCCCTTTTATATAAAATTATTATCATTAATATAAGAAATGGCCAATATGATAAAAAATACTACAATAATGATTTTGAAACTCTATACTTTACACTCAGCATCAGTATATATAAATATTTATATATTCCTTAAAAAAATATAAAAAATAACAAATTTTGAACAGTAGTTTTGTAATAAAAATGAAAGTGTTTCATTAAAAAACATTCAGGTAAAACAATACAAATTTTAAAAAAAATAATACACTGTTCCAACAAGAGACGAAAGGAAATGTTTCAAAAAGGAAAAGAAAGTATTTACATGCATATTTCTAGAACCATCCTGCGATTTATGATGATCTTGTGAAATGTGCATATTATGGGTTTGAAATTTGAATTTCATTAGCACTATGATGTAACCATGTTGTTTCCAAACCATGATGAGTAGGAAAAATAAAACATTTTATTGAATTTGTAAGAATTTGAAAGCTATTTGTGGCACATTTTAACTCTTTAAAATTTTGTTAATGTTGTTAATATATATGAACATTTTTCAAAAATTAATATTCCTATTAAAAACAAGTTTTTCAAGAAATTTATCATACTTCCAATCATCCGTACTTGTAGGGAAAACTCTTCCTGATTGAGTACAAATAATAGTATGATCTAAATCAAATGCAGCTACCTAAAAATATAAAAGCTAATCAGAAGTCATTATAAGAAAATTTTCATCATTACTATTGAGAAAAAAAATATATAAATCAGGTGACTTCACAAAATTTTGAAATAAATAAATAAATAAATACAAACAATTATTTCAGAATAAGATAAGAATTTACAAGAGTTTTGTAGAATTGAATGCAAATATACTATATAAAATTTGGAATATGCCCTCTAGCCTAAAACCGAAAGCCTGTAAAATTGAGGGAAGAGAGTTTACAAACAAGAATATAAAATATTTATTCTTCAAATTTCGTGTCATTAATCTAAAAAAGGTAAAAATTTTTAATGGAATCAAGAGTCAGTTTCACAAGCAAATTTACCAATGGAAATTATAGATGGGAAAAAAAAAAAAAAAAAAAAAACCCACCTCTTTATGTTTCAGGAAAAATATGCAATGAAAATATAACAAATTCATGGAATGAGAGAGAGCAATCATATATGAAAACGATTAAAAAAGTGTTTTCAAGAGTACAGAGAGTATATTCGCAAGAGTAAAAAAAACATTCAAATATAATTTAAATTGGAAGAAGTTTACTCTTAAAGGAA
>BMAW01015162.1:1366068-1436119 GCA_019974015.1 Nephila pilipes | reverse complement strand
ATTCGAGGAGTAGATAAAAGCTATGAAGTGCATGAAGAACTTCTTGATATGTATAGTATTCATGGCACAACTACTGGTTCAGATATTTTTAAAGGAGTTGAAATGGCCATTAACCAAAAGAACCTTCGATGGAAAAACTTGAAATGTATTACAACTGATGGAGGCAAAAACATGAGTGGGAAAGATAAAGGAGTGGTCGCTCTTGTGTCAAAGGCTGTAGAAAATGACGGTGGTTCAAAACCAATAGTCTTACATTGTATCATTCATCAACACTCTTTGTGCGGAAAATGTTTGGATATGTCTGAAGTTCTGAAACCAGTCATATCAACTGTTAATTTTATCAGATCTTTTGGGCTGAATCACCGACAATTCGTGCAATTTATTGAAGAGATTGGAGAAAATGACTTACCTTATCATACTGCCGTACATTGGCTTAGTTGTGGGAAATTCCTTCAGCGCTTTTTTGAACTTCGAGCAGTGATCGAAATTTTTTTGAATGAAAAGCATCGCCCTCTTACTGAATTGCAAAACAACGCATGGCTGTGGAAGTTAGCATTCTATGTTGATTTGACAAAACATGTGAACGAACTGAATTTGAGATTGCAAGGAGAAAACCAGCATCTTCCTGATTTATACACTAATATCAAATCATTCCGGAAGAAATTGATACTGTTTCAATCACAACTACGAAGTAAATGTTTTTCACATTTTAAAACATGTGAAATATTCAGCCACACCACTGAGACCGAGTTTCCTATCGATTTTGCAATCGAAACTTTGAGTGCTTTGAAAATAAATTTTGATACTCGTTTCTCGGACTTTGATGCCATTGCGAATCAAATTAAGATTTTTCAGAATCCTTTTGATACTGACATTGAAACCCTAGCCCCGGAACTTCAAATGGAAATGATTGATCTACAGTGCAGTGATATAATTAAGAACAAATATCAAAACTTATCTTTGTTGGAATTTTATAAGTGTCTTCCACTGACACAATTTGATAATTTGCATAAATTTGCTCGTGGGCTGTTTTCTGTTTTTGGTACTACTTATTTGTGTGAGAAGACCTTTTCCAAAATGAAGTACACAAAAAATGTTTACAGATCTAAATTAACTGATGAGCATCTTAAATCTCTTTTAATAATTGGCACAAGTAAAATTAGTCCACAACTACAAACTATTGTCAGTGGAAAATCTCAATTACATAAATCTCATTAGTATTTCATATGTCATTATGCTTGTTATAAGTTATTTTTTCATTTAAAATGTATAAAATGTTAGTTGGATTCATTTCAATAATTTGTTAGTTAGTATATAGTAACCTACAACAATGTTATGAGTAGTTAGCCCATGACCATATCAATGTAGATGTCATATTAATAATTATTCAACATAAAAATAGATTACTTCAGTAAACTAAATTTAATTTGCTATAAAAAATAAATATGTTCTCTAGAAGGAGTTTTCTTTCAAGTATGCTAGCTCTCCGCGGGCCGGACAAAATCTGTCCGCGGGCCGGATGTGGCCCTCGGGCCGTAGTTTGGAGACCCCTGGCTTAAACTAAAGGATGAATTGGAATCGTATCAGAATATAAGAATGAACTCTGTATTGTTTGTAAAGGAATGGGAAAAAATTAGAAAATTAAATTATTTTTAAATGAAATCTTTACACACACACACACACATATATAACGTGTACATGGAAAAACGTGTACATGTACGTGTTTGTGTTAAAAGGAACCACTGGTCAAAATGACCTGATATTTCATCTGAGCGAATGTAAAGCAATGGAAATTTATTTTGCAAAAGAAAAGAAACGTTCAATAGTGGATCGATAGAAGGCGCTTTACTAGTCATAAGATGCTAAAAACGTTGCTGTAAAAGAATGCGAATTTTGAGATTTTAACTAAAAGACATGGCATGCGCACCGCACATTACACTTGAGATAAAAAGGCGGAGAACATGCAATTATTGATATTCTGCGTTTGAGAAAGTAATCATAACTATCATTGAAGGATAAGGTTTTATTTGTAAAGCTTTTTTACAAGAATGGTGACTGTGCGGCAATTGTATTGAAGAAATTCCGGATATCATAGGTTTAAAAGGAGGCTCTGGTCTATTGATTGCATTCGGTCTGACGAACATAACTGATGAATTTCAAGAGACGAGTTCATTGTAGAAGAAGGAAATCAATTACTTCGACAACAGTGGAGGATGTAGCTACAGCACTGCAGGAAGTGTCAAGCAGTGCTTTGGAAAGGTACAGTGGTTGGAGATTGTCCGAACTTTAGACATGTCTGTTATTGCGGTTCGTGAAATTTTGAGAAACATCCTGAAATGCTCTCCATTCAAAATTAAGCATGTTCTGGAGCTGGTTCCTATTGACTTGCCATAACGAGAAGCTTTCGTCCTGAAATTTTTTTGCTCAAAAGGTAGGGAAAAATAATACATGCCATGGAACAGTTTGCGGAGTGACAAAGTCCATTTCCATGTCCAAGGTTCTATCAATACTCAAAATTACAGAAAATGGGCAAGAGAGAATCCGTTTCAAATGCAACCATTGCCTCTTCATTTTCAAAAGGTCACTATGTGATGTGGTCACTATCGGTGTGGGTTTGCGGCAGCATTTATCGTTGGTCTTCTTTTTTGTGGAGATTTGTCTTTTGGGCTCTGTGACATCCAGTCAACGGGACAAGATATGAATCTTTTTTGCGCAACCAGCTCATTCCAGCACTGTAATGAATGAATAGCACAAATTTTATGCAAGAGAGCTCTCCTCCGTACATTTCAAATATGGTGAAATTGCTGCTCAACAAGTATTTGGGAAATGACAAAGTTATCAGTCGGTATTTCCCAACAGCCTGGTCACCACAATCACCTGACCCGAATCTTTCCGACTTCTGGCTGTGGAATTACATAAAACATGCTGTGTCTATGGTCCCGATTGCGAACTTAGCTTAATTGAAAATACGTATTACCCAATAAATTCACAACATTGCTTATATCAGTTGTGAAATATGCTGTTTTGCGCTCTCAAGTTGAGACAGAAAACGGTGGACAGCCTATTGAACATTTCCGCAGAAAGTCGTAGCAGCTTATTCACGACCTCCTTTTCTTGATGGTTTCATCACTTTTAAAATTTTCTACGGTTTTTAGCTTAGAGATAATTAAAAACCGATTCCCCGCCCCCATCCGTTGTCGCACCACCTTGTCGTGGTGGATGGGCTTTGAAAAAAGAGTGCCGCAACAACATATCTCGTCTTTTAATAACTCTTATGACTAGTACAGCTCCCTCTATCGGCCTTTTTTGAACTATGTTTTTCCCCCTACAAAATAAATTCTTATTGCTTCACGTATACTCAGATGATATATCAGATTATTTTGACCAGTGGTTCTTTTCTTATAGTCTTTTGAAAAGTTACTTTAATTATAATCACCTTGTTACACACACACACACACATATACATATATATGTCACCGGATACATAACATTTTTATCCTTTTTGAAATGGATTCTTACATCTATTTTATATTAACTTCATTCTTTTTACAAGCTTGGATTTCGGTAAATTTTTGTTTTAAATCTTTATCTAAAATCTTTAAATGGAAAATTTTGGTTGAAAATTTTGTCATTGTGGTAATTTACCTTTTAAATTAGCATATCAACGGAACGAAGAGGCAGAACGGACTGAAAGACTAATCAGGAGATTAACTAGGGTGAAGTACGGTAGCACATGTTCATATATGCAGCTAGATGTAATGCGGGATAAAGCACTCATTTCAGCGAATGCACAGCGTATATAAGTTTAAACGACGTCGAGTTGCTGCCTCAATGGGAAATGACAAACAATTAATCTGTTAGACGACATCTGGAGGATTTTACCCGAGGTCGAATTAGTGGAAAGATAGAGGAAGGTCGAAGTTTGACTGCGAAGTTTGGGATTGCTCACAGCATCGTTTCACTACTTTGGAGAGAGCTTCAAACTGCAAGAACAGCTGTCCGACGGTTCAGTAGTGATTGTCCCCGAGCAACCACGCCAGCGGATAACCAGAATATTGCCCTACAGTCCTAAAGGAATAGATGACAGACAATGAGAGAAATTACTAGACACTAATTACTAGGCAAAGTCGATTGGACAACAGATATCACGTTTTACCGTGGTCAAGAAGATGCACGGTGGTAATCTGTTTGCACAACAACCTATACGGTGTGCACCTTTAACGCCTGCTCATCGGAAAAGGCGTTTTCTGTCATGCCGGGAACACTATAATTGGACAAATACTTAATAGGGTCGAATACTCTTTGCGGATGAGAGCAGGTTCAGCCTGAGTAGCGATTCTAGACGCATACACAACTGGAGAGAGCGAGGAACAGCTCATCGCACAATAGCTGTCAAAGAATTGTTGCACAATAAGGATATTGGACGCAAGGATTAGCCATCAAGGTCTCCGGTTCTAAATCGCATCGAACATGTTTAAGACTTTCGGGGGAGAAGCTTGACAACAAATAACTTACTGCCAGTA
Organism: Nephila pilipes; assembly: GCA_019974015.1. Taxonomy (NCBI): domain Eukaryota; kingdom Metazoa; phylum Arthropoda; class Arachnida; order Araneae; family Nephilidae; genus Nephila; species Nephila pilipes. The sequence goes on along the minus strand of BMAW01015162.1, from coordinate 1,431,596 downwards.
ACGATTCCGAAGCTTATATTGGTGGTACATAACGAATGGGCTGCAATGCTTCAACAACTCAATGACAACTTCATATTCAGAATTGCCAGACAATGTGAAACCTGCATAACAGTCAAGGGAGATCATATCCCTTCTAAAGGCTGGGTGTTTCTGGCTAGACACCTGTCACATGGATATTTCGATCTTCACTCGCATTGTGCTTAATGCTACCTTTTTTTTAAATAAAATTCCTTTTTATCCTTTTGATTTCTTTTTTGGTAGGTTTTGCTTACAATACGTCTTGGGGATCTTATGATATAATTTTTGAGTTCATTTGGAAAGCTTTTATATTACGTTATATTGAAAAAACCATTTCGTCCTTAATTTTTTACGCACAGAATATATATATATATATATATATAATGTGTGTTGGTTCATTTATGAAAATAACCGACGATCTTAATACAAGTATACTAAAAAAATGATGAATTTTCATTTTAAAATCTAATATAAAAATAACTAAATTAGAAAAAAGTTTCGTTCTTATAACTCATTCATATTACCCATTCAGATTGCAGTACGTAATAGCTGGCGATTCAATAACTTCTGGATATTCGACATCTATGTCTAAGACTGTTGGATAATTCCAAAAAATTTTCAGGAATTCCGTTGTTTGGTATACAAACCCGATAAGACAATAAGCCAAAACTATGCTTTTAAGAATTTTCCTGGGTATGGAATCAGTAAGAATAATCTGTGGAATTCCAGTAATCAGAGAATCTTGAAACACTACTTTAGCATATTGTGTAGTTGAGAATGTTTGCTTGGACATTTTAATACAGTTCTCGTAAACCGGAGGAAAAAAAACCTGAAAGAGAATACATATAGAGCTAATTAAATTGAAAAGCAGAAAATACTTGGGGGATATCGTGATATTTTAATTATTACTAAGAAATGCCAGGGATATCTGGATAAAATTTATTCTGCGTATTGATTGATCTTCATATAACGTAATATTGTAAATTACAACTATGAATATGGATTTGTTTGGTTTCGGGATGTCGTAGATTGAAATTATCCACAGTATGAAAATATTCAATCTGCTTTGTTATACAATGAAGACCTCTGAAAGGTCAAGAAATGCTGGGAGAAATATATAACGCTGAATGGTGACTTAAGAAATATATAATAAATAAAAATTATATTAGCTCCTATCTCTGTTATTTTTAGTCATAATTAAATCCCAATGAAACCCGGTATAACGATTAAAACTTAACGATATTGCGGGCTACTTAAATCTATGGTATCCTGAAACAAACATTAATATCTGTAATTTAAAGCATTTTGTACATTGGGATCAGTTAATACGCAGAATAAATTTTATCCAGATATCTCGGCAATTTCTTAGTAATAATTAAAACTTTCCGATACCCCTTTGTACAACTTTAAGAAAGTTCTGCAAAACATATATTAATCAAAGCTTTAAAAATTATCAGCTAAATAAGTTTGCAATACGTTTATTTTATAGGCAATGCTACTATAATTTTACACTAAATCAATTAAAAGATCTTACAAATTAATAAATAGGCTAAGAATGTAAGAGGTATGGCTATTAAATAACGAGACTGACATTGCTAACAGAAGAATTACGCATACCTCAAATGCTAGCTGTTTAACATAAAGCCTTCTTTTTCGAATGCAGTGCCTCTCACTTCTGTAAACGAATCTGTATAGATGTAGCCTTCGTTCGCAATAGACTTATTTTGTTTCGCTGGAAAAATGATTACTGTAACAACAGAACGACGAATTGTTGTGAAATTTCACACAAAACATGGAAAAAACGCAACGAAAACTTATAATTTATTGAAAGAAGTGTACAGCAATAAATATTTATTGTGTGCAGGCGTTTTTGAGTGGTTTAAAGGTCTTCAAGATAGCCAAGAAGACGTTGAAGATAATTCACGCCAGGGTCGCCTTTCCACGTCAAAAATGGTTGTCAATGTCGAAAAAAATTGGAAATCTGGTTCGATCTGACCGTCGGTTAAGTATTCGTGCAATTCCTGAGACTGTAGGAATGGACCAAGAATCCGTATGACAAACTTTACATAGCAATTTTTATGTGCAAAAAGTTTGTGCCTAAATAGTGCCAAAAATTCTCACGTTTGAACATCAAGAAGCTCGCAAAAATGTTTGTACTGATACTTTGAATGTCATTGAAAATGACCCAAACTTATTGGAAAGAATAATAACGTGTTACGAAATGTGGTTTTTTTTATTTATGATCCTGAAACGAAGCGCTAATCCATGCTCTGGAAGAGCTCTTTTTCACGGAGAGCCAAAAAAGCTCGAATGAGCAAATCCAAATTCAAAGCAGTGAGGAACTTTTTTTCTCGATATTTTTGGGATTGTGTACCTTCATCGGGTTCCTGAAGGTCAAACTATTAATCAGCATTACTACCTCCCCGTTCTTGCGCAACTCCGAGAAAGAATAAGGAAAATAACGACCCTAATAGTGGAAGGACAAGTCATGGGTTCTCCACCAAGACAATGCGCCGGCTCATTCCGCATTGTCTGTCAAGAGGTTTCTAGCCAAGTACAGCATCCCAGTGTTAGACTATCCACCTTATTCGCCAGATCTTGCACCATGAGACTTATATCTGTTCCCTGAGGTGAAATCTGCATTATCAGGTGTGTAAATATGAAACCGGAATTTGTCCATAGATGGACAAATGTCCTGCCAATATAGTTACCGTCAAACCACGTCATTGGCGCTATTTACTTGTTTCGATATTTGATAAAGATTTTCAACTCACAACAATAGAAGTTTCACACTACAGCATAGTCTTTAATAGCGTTGAACACGTCAAATTTTATGCCTAGAAACTACGATTTGTTGACAGCGTTGATTTTCTGTTACTATTTGAAGAAAACTGCTACAGAATCATATCGAATGCTTGCCGAAGCTTATGATGAGTATGCTCTTGGTAAATCACAGTGTTTTAAGTGGTTTGAATATTCAAAAGTGGCGATTTTGACTTGCAAAAGGAAAAACGTGGAAGACTGCTGAAAACTTGAAGACAACGAATTGTAGGCATTGTTAGATAAGAATGATGCTCAAACGCAGCAGCAACTATCGGATCAATTAAGTGTGACACGAGAAGCAGTCTCCATATGTTTGAAAGCCATGGAAAGATCCAGAGGGGGAAATGGGTTCCACATGAACTGATTGAAAAATAGCATGAAAATCGAAAACTACTTTCCAGGTACAATCAAGCTTTGCGTGAAAAACGACCAGAATATCAAAAAAGGCAACACAAAGTGATTCCGCTTCATGATAATGCACCATCACGCAAAGCAAAACTGGTCAAAGAAATGATTGAGGCATTAAGTTGAAAAATACTTTCGCATGCGGCTTACTCGCCAGACTTGGCTCCATCCGATTTTCACTTATTTGCGTCGATGGGACACGTCCTTGCTGAGCAGTGTTTCACACCTCACGAAAATGTACAAAAATGGTTCGATGACTGGTTTGCCTAAAAAGAGGAGCGGTCTTTTTGGCATGGCATCCACAAACTGTCAGAAAGACTAGAAAAATGTACAGCCAGCGATGGGTAATACTTCGAATAAAAATGTTTCTTTTTATTTCTATCCAATAAACGTGTATTTTCTACACAAAAATTCAGGTTTCATATTTATATACCTGGTAAAGGGAACTATATTTGAGTCCGTTAAAGCTGTGAATGAGAAAGTGACACGCGTCCTGAAAGAGTTGACAGAAGATTTCCAACACTGTTGAGAACAATGAAAGATTCCCATTGAGCGTTGTAGGGATAAAGGAAGGGTGTATATTGAAGATGATAATAAAAAAAAATATGTATGAATTCAAAAAAATGTTTTATAGCGTCAATCTCGTTATTTAATAGTCACTCCTCGTATTAAGTCTTATTTGTAGGTGTAATCAGTTTAAATCAGAGATCTGTAATCTTAGTTTGTACGATGTTTATTATGCCCTTCTCAACTTATCAAACAAAATTCTTCATTCTCGTCTAACAGAGGATGTTATAAATGTGATATGTACATTCTGTTCAGTTTGATTTCACGAACTGGCACGATTAAATATCGCCTTATTTCAGATCTGTGATATTTTGAAAAAAAAAAAAAAATAACTATGATCCTCCAAAAACCAAATGAAACGCCAGGAACTGTTTTCTAGATGAAAATTCGTTTCTAATTAATAAGGATTGTAGAGTCTAATTTTTTTTCCTTCTTTTTGCTGTAAAATTAATTATCCAATAATTTTTCTGACAAGCGTAGTGCTATTTTTGATAATATGTTAAATTCACATTAAAGCTAGTAGTATTTTTTTAAAATTTTAATTTCATTACACAATGCATGAAACAAAAACTTTACACTGGGAAGAGACAAAATATTTCCAGGAAAGAACGTCGAATAATTCTCGATAAAAAATATTTCTCAAAGAAAGACTCTAGTAGAAATTAACTTAGTTGGCTTTTCATTTGATTCAATTTTTGCAAACGTAAGCTTTATTACGTGAACTACTGGCAATGCTTCTGCGACGTCGGGCTATTCACAATTTTCTCTTCAGTAATCTTGAGGACTTCTTTGTAAATTCAACTCCATAAAATAACAACTCCTTGCCAACCAAAATGAAACGTGATTATGTAAGTTAAATAAAGACAAGAAGTGTTGTCAATTCAATGAGATGACGATATATAAGCGAATTGAAAGGAAATAGAAGAGAGATAGAGGAGAACGATAAGCTAATAGATGTTGTTGACTGGAATGAATTTTCACAATTAATTGCTTACATTGACAGTGTGTGAAAGTGACTCCTGATCAGAGTAATAGAAATCGAACCTGTTGCAATCGAGAAGTGCTTGAATCGGAATGAATGATTTGGTTCGCTAATACTTTATGATTAGAACTTAAAATAGAATAAACCTAGTTAAGAGGGATGAAAGAGAGAGCGATATTGCATATTTTTTCATAGATAAAAAAAAGTGTGTTGTCTTTATCTTTTGCATATTTTCAACTGGAATCTTGAATTTATTGACTCTTTAACAAGACTTTAAGATGGCTGTACAGTTAAATAATGAAAAAAGGCTTTGACAACTCTACAGGTAGTTTTTGATCAACCCACGAAAGGTTAGAGAACAGTTAAATTTTTTTTCCACTTGTTCGTCACTCTTTTTTGGCAAAAGTAATTTTTTCATCAATTTTATATTAATTTATTAACATTATTAAGAATTAATGATTTATTCGTAAATGAGAAGCACTCAAATGAAGTGTCATACACATGAAATAACTAACACTAAAAAAAAAAAGTTATATGCAAAGAACAGATTTAGCCACACAAGGTGCGCTTTTTTTTTTTTTATAAATAATTATTATTAAATTACTCTATTAAATATTAGAATTAAAGTAAACGATGAAATATCGAGAAAGGGATAATAGTAAACTTTTCTGGTATTAAAATAAAAGGAAACAATAAATTATTAAAATGAAAATTATATCAGCTACATGTACTTAAAATTAAAGCAAATGACAAATATTATTTTACAAATATTATTATACATTAACTACAAAATTTTAGGGGCTAAAGTTCAAAAAAAAATTTGATTTCTTCCCAAAAAAGCGAAGAGATAGTTCTTCCCCCACCTTCCAATCGTCGCTTCTGACAACTGATTCTAGAGTACTTTATATTTATTGGTTTGCTTATATCACCGAATAGGGAAGAAAAGAGAGACTAGATTACTATTTTTATCATTTTGAGGAAAAAAAAAAAAAAGGATGGTGGTGGTGGAAAGCAGAATATATCCATTAGATATGAAAGTGATTCCTTTTCCTTTTTCCGACAGGATAATTTTTTTTTAATCTTAACTTGTCTTTTGTGCCTATTTAATTTATTTTATATTTAACTTATATACTTCCGAGACCATTTATCGGGAGATGCAAAAAAAAAAAAAAAAAAAAAAAAAAAAAAAAGTGGTTGTTGTATGATCTTTTTATTTATATATAATAAATTACAATAACTTATGGATCAATAACTCCCGAGACTAACCCAGAGATGGCGCTCGTAGTAAACCAGTAACCAGGTCTTTCTAGAGTACTAACCTTTGCTTGAAACGTGTCAAAATTTTGATCGATCGGACCAGAAACAGCGCTGAGTTATCGGGTTGGAGTAAGTTGTTTTGTAGTTTGCTTAAAAATGGAAACCGAGTTTCGTGTTCTGATAAAACGTGTTTTTAATGGGTAAAAGCACCGTGCAAAGCGAAACAATGGATTGAAAAAATGTTACCGGACTCTTGTCCATCGAAAGCAACGAACTTTGTGGGTTTGCCGAGAGTTTTAAAGCGTGGTCGTACCGACACAAATGACGCGGAACGCTCATGGTGAACCTGTGGAAGCCGTTACACCGGAAATGTGAGTGAAGTGACAAAATTATAATGAAAGATCGTAAAGTGGCTCCGTGAGATTACTGAGATGACACAGATATCATATGGAAATTGTATTTACTATCATATGAAAAATTGAGAACATGAAAAGTTTTTTCAAGTGGGTGCCGCGATTGCTTTCGATGGAACAAAAAAAGCAACAACGAGTCGATGATTCGAAAGCTGTTTATCGCTATTTACTCGCAACAAAGATTTCTTGCGTCGTTACGTGACCATGGACGAAACATGGGTTATCACTACACTCAGAGTCAAGCGGCATCTGAGTAGCGCACAGCTGGCGAAACCGTCAAAGCGTCCGAAAACGCAGCAGTCAGCTGGCAAAGTCATGGCGTCAGTTTTTTGGGATACGCATGGCGTGATTTTCATTGACTACCTCGAAAAAGGTAAATCGATCAACAGTGATTATTATATTGACTTGCTGGTGCGTTTGAAGGAGGAAATCGCAAAAAAACGACCGCACAGTCTCGGGACTTATTGATCCATGTGTTAAAATTAGATTTTGAGATTTGCATTTATTATTTACTAATACCACATCTTTTCTATCAAATGCTCTTTAACCTAAATTTACTGTCCAATCAAATTTATATAAATTCTAAGTGTTTGAAACTTATATAGATGGCAGTATCTTCAATCAAGTAGCATTAAATAGTCCTAAGAACGCGAACTTCTACATAAATCAATCACTTCGACAAAAAAATCCATCAGAGTTTCATTTCACTTTTTGAAAATACTATAGATATCTACTATAAATCTGTGCTCGCGTACGAGAGAATTAAGCGAAGAAATATGTATTAAATAAAATTTATTTCTAACTTCTGAGTAAAAGAAAGTCGGAGAATTCACCTGGAAAATTTCACAGTAAGTTTGAATCATAACGGCAATTTTTTTTTTCCAATATTCATTAACAAAGCAGAAAAAGAAATATATATATATATATATATATATATATATTGTTAACAGGTCAATTGAAAAGTCCCCGGCCGGACACATAGATGGCGCTACTAGAATTAAATCCATATGTTTTTTAGTTAGCCCTAACCCTCAAAAGATGCGTGTATAAATTTGACAGCTGTCGGATCATTAGTTTGTGAATTCTAGCATTTTGAGTGAAGCAACTTTTGTTATTGTGAAAAAAATGGATAAAAAGGAATTTCGCGTGTTGATAAAATATTGCTTTTTGAAGGGAAAAAATACAGTTGAAGCAAAAACTTGGCTTGATGCAGAGTTTCTGGACACTGTTCCAGGAAAATCAACCATCAAAGATTGGTATGCTAAGTTTAGACGTGGTGAAATGAGCACCGAAGACGGTGAACGCAGTGGACGCCCAAAAGAGATTGTAACCGACGAAAACATTAAAAAAATCCACAAAATGATTTTGAATGACCGTAAATTGAAATTGAATGAAATAGCAGATACTCTAAAGATATCAACTGAAGGTGTACATCATATCATTCACGAATATTTGGGTATGAGAAAGCTCTGTGCAAAGTGGGTGCCGCGCGAGCTCACTTTTGACCAAAAACAACGACAAGTTGATGATTCGGAGCAGTGTTTGAAGATGATCAAGCGTAATAAACCCGAGATTTTGCGTCGATATGTGACAATGGATGAAACATGGCTCCATCATTTCACTCCGAAGTCCAATCGACAGTCATCCGAGTGGGCTGCACACGATGAACCCACTCCAAAGCGTGGGAAAACGCAACAGTTGGCTGGCAAGGTTATGGCATCTGTATTTTTGGATGCGCATGGAATAATTTTCATTGACTATCTTGAAAAAGGAAGGACCATCAACAGTGACTATTACATAGCGTTATTGGACCGTTTGAAGGACGAATTCGCCGAAAAACGGCCGCATTTGAAGAAAAAGAAAGTGCTGCTTCACCAAGACCATGCTAGGTGCTGCACCGTGTCACAAGTCAGTGAAAACGATGGCAAAAATCCATGAATTGGGCTTCGAATTGCTTCCTCATCCACCGTATTCTCCAGATCTGGCCCCCAGCGACTATTTCCTGTTCTCAGATCTCAAAAGAATGCTCGCAGGGAAGAAATTTTATTCGAATGAAGAGGTGATCGCTGAAACTGAGGCCTATAATTAAGCAAAGGACAAATCGTACTACAAAAATGGTATCGAAAAGTTGGAGGGTCGCTATAATCAGTGTATCACCCTTGAAGGGAATTATGTTGAATAAAAAAAACTAATTTTGCCAAAAAAATGTGTTTTACTATGGTAGGCCGGGGACTTTTCAATTGACCTGTTATATAGTAAACTTGTCACATAAAATAATTTTCTACAAAGAGATAATTAAGCTGATTTGTATCACTATATTTGAGGGTTCAATGCTTGAGAAAGTATTGATAAAATCATGCAAGATATTATTTTCATTCGGATATTCTTTTTTTAAATATTTTGAATTCTATGTTATCTTTTTTCAGAATTGTGTGTGAAGTTGATGTATCGCGATTAGTTTTGAAATGACACCACGATATAAATTAGTTTAAAACGAGTTCCACAATACCTTCAGGTAAACAGCATAACACACTACATACAATTTTTTTCTCATCAACAATACAACTTTTATGTATAGTATTCCTTCTCTAGTCCAGCACTTTACCTTTTCGGCCCTGCCAATAATCCGGCGTTTTTGCACGGGTAGACAAATCTGAGAATATTATGCCTTCTACTTCTATAGAATAATGCAGGCTATCAATACAAAACAGTACATTCTTTTGTAGTTTTAGTTACCTCGTGTGTCTGACACTTTACTTGCATATACCGTATTAAATTTTACACAATAATACATAGCCTTTGTTCTTAAAAATGTGTTATCATCGGTGATTTCCCAGCAATCTGGAGATTTTACATAGGCTGACATGTCACACAATTAAAATATGCCTTCTATTTCAATGGAATAATGTATGCTATATTAATACAAAACATTAAATTTTTTGTAGTGTTAAGTCATTTCGTGTGTCTAACACTTTATTTGTGTGTACCTATATATAGCTGTTGTCATTTTAAATGAGTTTCGTACAGTGATTTTTCAGTAAACCGACGTTTTCGGTTATCCGGTGGTGCTATGGACTAATATCTGCCGGATAACCTTGTCCGAGAATGACTGTACTTAAAAAAAAATAATAAAAATATCATTCTTACAATATGACACACATTTGAAAACACTATTAAATATGTTAGATTTCACAATTCATAAAAATAGTCAGTATCTTTCTGTTAAATTTATTGCATAAAATTTCCATCTATGTTTTTGTAAGATTCTCTCAGCAAATTAATATTCAAATAACATATATTTCAAGTTATATCTCTTTACATATGGGTATATTTTTTTGTTCACAAACTATCAGGAAAAGTTTTGAATTTACTCCATCGATATTTATAAAACTGATTCATTATTTAAATTCAACGATCATTCAAAATTAAATAAAAAAATAAACTGTTACTTTGAAAAGTTTTGCTATTTACTTACCCTATATTTCTTGCTACACCCTCGATTGCGCTTAGACGTACTTCAGAAAAATTTCTCAAGTGTTCAGGAACAGTAGAACTGCATGTTGTTCTACATCAAAAACATATGGTTTTGATCAGTTGTCAAAAAAATGACAACTCTATAATTGTAAGACGAACTAAGCATTATTCACTTCTCTTGTGTACTTTATGACAGACGGACACGCCTTACAATATTTGTTATTTTTGCTAGTTAAATTTAAAAGTTATGTTTAAAAAAAAGATAAGAGTTGTTCACCAGTTTTTTGTTTAGTTGTACATGCATATTTATACATTCATTTCTTATCTGCATAAATACTAGAAAGGAAATATATGAGAAATTAATTAGAATCACCATGATCTGAAGTTCAAGTTTTTCTACGATAAAAAGAAAGAATTTATTAGAAACGAAGAATGCGTAGGATTAAGAAAAGAGATGTGTAATTTATTTCAATAATAGCATTCATATCTGTAGTTGAATTAGAATTGAATGATGTTGAAATACTCGAGTTTCCTTCAATGTTGTAGCACATAATTCGAAAAAATTTAACCGATTAACAATTCGACAGATATTTGCCTGTCTTAGAGAGGGGGAAAAAAAACCAAGAATTTTTTAACGAAAATTTCAATTCCACGAAGGATTAAGAGCAGCAGTTAGAAACAAAGAAAATGGAATGCAGATGATTATAACTATTGTGAAGATATATATTTAAATAGACTTTTCAATGTAATACTCGGAGGTAATCTGCTTAGGAGACACATGTGACACCAAAAAATTTATTTATCTGCGAGTACAGTGAGAATTATTGCACGTGAAAGAAGCAATAATTCTCACTGTACTCGTCTTTAGTGAATGAAAAAGAACTTTCAATTAAAATTAACAATGACTCAAGAAATTATACTGGGTTGGCATTTCAATAGTGTTCCGTCTAGGTCTTCAATCTGGGTTCCCTGGAACTTTGACAGGGGTTCCGTAAGTGATCACTGTTTGCTTAATCAAAGCGCCAACATTTTAATTTTTATATAAGATCGAATTCTTAAAGGCAGTTTGCTTGTAAAAATAAATATTTTATAGATAAAATAAAAGCTAAAATTCTGTAAAAGTCACGTGCTTCAAATACATTAATCGAGACACATTTGGTCATATATTAGTCTCCGTTCTTTGGCTCAGTCGATATATTTCAAACTGATATATTAACCGATGCTCAGTTGAAACTAAAATTTAGTCAAGCTGATATTACGAATTTTTGGATTGACATTAGAAAAGAATATCCTAAAATTGCCAAAAGAGCAGTGAAACATCTAATGTCATTTGTTTCAACCTATGTAAGGGAAAATTCTTTCTCTTTGTATGCTGCGACAAAAACAAAATACTGAAACAGATTGGATGCTGAAGAGGACATAAGGTTGCAGATTTCAATAATTATTCCAGACGTAAAAGTACTTAGCAATAAAAAAAAACAATTACAACCAAGTCAACATATTTCTTTCTTTTGATTAATTTGTTATAATTTAAAATATTGTTGCTTTTGTTTATTATTCATAAAACATATTTAAAAAAAAACGTCATTAGCTATCTTTCCATTCATTAAGTTTGTATTATGATAAAATAAAGATGCAATAATAATTTTGTAAATTTGCGTAGGATGAAGAAGTTTTAATATCCTATTTTTTCTGCTCTTGGGTGAGTGACTTTAAAGTTTATTGGCGCAAGAGCCAGATATGGCTATGCTGCGCCAAACAAGATTAAACTGTGGTCTAGACATGAAGTTGAAAAAAAAAAGGTAAAAATGGTTGACAAGAAGGAGGGTCGAAAATAGAGGATGATCGCTAGGGTATCCCGGGAGTGCGTCACCCGTGATTACCAAAGACAGTAAACCCCATTGGAAAGAAAAAGATCACCAAGGTGCCTCGGGGTCATGATGCCTGTACTTACCTGAAGAAGGCAAGTCCCTTGATATAATCCCCAGAGGGTGCCCGGCTATACCCCCAGACGCTGGGTACCCATTTTAGTCGCCTTTTACGACATGCATGAGCTACAGTGAGACTATTCTGTCATTCCCGGGTCTTTCTGCTCTTGGATCAAAAGGTTCTTTCAAGAAAACGATAAGCTCAAAAGGTTCCCCAAAGTGTAAAAGGTTGAATACCATTGGTTTAAGCATTTCGAAAGTAAAAATCAACGAAAACTCCTTCTACTGGGAAGGGAATGGGCATTACTTTAAGTGCAGGTGAAGTACTCATACGATACTGGTGGAATGAAGCAGAAGTAAATAGTTCTCTGTGGGACCCTTTATCTCCTATCAGGGCGGAATTAAGAATCAGTGTTGTTCTTCTAGCCAGTGCAAATGGTAAAACAGGATGAAATGGAAAGTATCAGAAAGGTGCAAAAATTAAAGCGCGGAAATTTAAGATTGTAGCTAATCCGGGGTTCTTGAGAAGATTTGAGTGAGGACTAGTGGCGACGAATCTCGCAATTCTTTTGAGCACTCTCGTTTTTAGGGGACGAAATTAAATTTTTATTTTATTTTAACAATTTAAATCTAGAATTATAAACAAAACATTTGTATAAACCCTGTAATCTTATGGCTCTCATTATCTTTCTTTTTCATTTCAATTATTAAAAAATTTATTTAGTGGATATATGCAAGAAATGCAATGCCATGCATCGCGAAACAGTTGCATGGGTTTCTCTAAGCACAACTGAATAGATTTTGACAAATTATCTTTTGGCGCTTATTTTAAATAAACCATACATTTTTGAGAAATTATCTCTGATAATTTTTGATTCTTCGAAATACTTCTATTTAATTGTAATACATGTGCAAAAATGTTCTTTTGAATGAAAACTACATTGTTTTGAATTAAACAAAATTTCGGGAGAATTTTTTTTTTGAAACAAAACTAAGCTCTCATTAAGTTTGTCTAAACTGTCATAAGTGAGTGTTTTTAGATCTCATGAACCTAGCAAAAGCACTTTTGTCTCCACTCAACAAAAACTGATAAGAGAGTGGCTTCGGCCTATTTTTGGCCCAACTTTTACTTCTCCTTTTAAATTCGCTCAGAAAGCATCAAAAACTTAATTTTGTAGCACCCTTTATTATTTGTTGCCAATAAATTTTTGGCACTTAACAATTAAACTTTTGCAAATTTAGCCTTACACTTAAAAAAATTATATATACTTTAATGATGTTACACACAGTGTTTCCTCTGCTTACCATCAATACATATTAAGTGAACAAAAGCAAAAGGAAAGATGAAAAGTTAAGAAAAAAATATCTATATTTTAAAAAATGAAATACTTATCATTCATTAGTGGCAAGAATAAAGAGATATATGCCAAAATATGCATATTTTTGTTCAAATCAAATAAAAAAAACACCAGGTTTTAAGCAAAAATAAATAAAGTGTATGAAACAACAAAAATGCACTTAAAACTATTCAGTTTCCATTTCTATCAAAACTTTTTTTTCTTTCAAATCTTAAAATGTCGAATATAATACGATTCACAATGCATTTTTTTTATCAAGGATAAAGAACTCTAGCTACATTAAATTGTCCTTCTGTTGGTAAATTTACACATAAATATATATAATCTGAAGTCATTCACTTTAACTTGTCTTTATCGATATGCAAAATGAAGACAAAAAAGTGAAATAAATTTAATAAAGATAGTTAATTAAAATCCCATTGTTTTTTATCAGTAAAATAATTACAAATTAATACATTGTGCATAAACATTTGCCTTTTAAGCCATCAAATACTTTAACAAAATGGAATTGAATATTAAAACAATTACTTTAAACAGACAACTTAATCTCATGTGAATTAATTCTAATATCAATTTAAACTATTTGACAGATTATATTTTCTCCATTAACCATATGTTATATCATCATTACAAAAGAGCTAAAATCAAAACTTATTAGAGATGAAACTATAGTCTCAATGTTTCTTTTTGTAATTAAATATATATATTTTTGACATTTGCTTCGCATTCAGTTCTTGACTAACAGCAGAATGAATAAATCTTTAACGCCATCATTACTGAAGATGACACTGATACTAAGTAATGATATCATTAATACAATTCTTTTATAGTATCTTTCACAATTTTATTAATTTTTAATTGAAAAAGTTTTCAATCAACTAAAAAATATATGCAGCACTGCATATAGCAGTATTCATTTAATGCATACAGTCTTTCAAGTAATGAATAACAGAAAACATAAATGTTACATAAAAATTAGTGTGATAATTTGCATTATAATGAACAAAAAGTAGTACTAGTTGAAATTTTGCAAAAATTATAAGTCAGAAAAAATGCTTTATAGCAATTTTTTAAAAGTCAAATTAACAAGGATTAATGAAATAAAAACTTAAAAATCTGAAAAAAATGTGAAAATTCTGATTACCACAAAACATGTTATTTATGTAGCATATTCAAACTGCCACAGTTAGGAAATACTAAGATTCAAATAGCAAAATTCTCCCTTTAAATCAATAAAAGCTTTAATCTTAATTATGACTTTGTCTACTATATACTATCGTGAACTAGAATATTTCTACTATCCAATATATTTTTTGGGACTTTTCATTTAAAACTTTTACAATGTTCCTACTAGCAAACAGTTTAGAGCTTTTTTAAGAGCCCAATGCAATTTTAATAAGTAGGATATAAATAGAACTTATGCATTTAGGGAAGGTGAAAAAATTGGCAATATCAATGGATTTGTAATAGAAAGTATATATATACATACACATAACACATCAATCAATAACTCCCGAGACTAACCCAGAGATGGCGCTCGTAGTAAACCAGTAACCAGGTCTTTCTAGAGTACTCAACTTTGAGAACAGCGTGTCAAAATTTTAAGTCGTCGACCAGAAACAACTGAGTTATCAGGGTTGGAGTAAAGTGTTTTGTAGTTTGCTTAAAAATGGAAAAACGAGTTTGATGTTCTGATAAAACATTGTTTTTAATGGGTAAAACACCGTGCAATGAAACAATGGATTGAAAATATTACGGACTCTTGTCCATCAAAAGCAACTTGATTTCGATTGGTTTCCGAGTTCATAAGACTGCGTACCGACACAAATAATGTGCGACAGCTTCGTTACGGTGAACCTGTGGAAGCCGTTACACCGGAAAATGTGAGTGAAGTGACAAAAATTATAATGAAAGATCGTAAAGTGAAGCTCCGTGAGATTGCTGAGATGACACAGATATCATATGGAAGTGTATTTACTGAAAAAGGTTTTTTGAAGTGAAGTGAAAAAGGTTTTTTCCAAGTGGGTGCCGCGATTGCTTTCGATGGAACAAAAACAGCAACGAGTCGATGATTCAGAAGGCTGTTTATCGCTATTTACTCGCAACAAAAAAGATTTCTTGCGAAAAAAAAATTTTTTTTTTTTTGGGGGGGGGGAAGATTTGGAAAAGCGTTGGAACGATTGTATCACCCTAAAAGGTGATTAACAAAAGGTGTTATGTTGATGAATAAAAAAATTTGCAAAAAAAAATGTTGTTTTCAATGTTAGACTCGGGAGTTATTGATTGATGTGTTATATGCAAATCATCATAATTTAAGCAAACATTTTTTATGCTATTGATACACCCAAATTATAACAATCTTTCAATTATTGAGGTATCAAATTCCAATACCATTTTTTACCAACAATGACGTGACAATGATATGTGAATTTGATACTACATTCTCCTAACACCATACACTTCGGAGAATCACAGCTTGAAGTTGTGTGTGAGCTTCAGCTAATGAGCCTTGCATTTGTGCAATCATGCTATTATAGTTCATCAGAAAAGCTCCCTAAGGAGGTTTTTGCAATGGTTTAATATGGAATGATATTTGTAAATTGATATAATGTATAACATGAGAGTACATTCAGAGTAACCTTTTATATGATAAAAACATATAAGCTAAAGCATTATGTATTATATTAATTTAACATGTAGTTTATTATAAAATTAAATGTAAATTAAAGAATACACATTTTGACTACAATAAAATATGACAAACCAATTGAGTAGTTGTTCCAGACAAATACCCAATTAGTCCAATGAAATAAAAGAAGGGAGGGGTAAAAGATTAACTTAAAATAGAAATTCAGTTACCTCATCAACTGTGATGAAATTATAACATAATTCTAAAATGAAGAACCAGATTAACTTTAAATTAGCACCAAATAAAATGAGCTTTACGTAAAAAGAGATTTAAAGGTTTTTTTTTACTTGTATTGCAATACATCATAAAATTTCTCACGTAAATAGGGGGGGGGAAAAAGAAAAATAAATCCAAAATGACTTTTAGAAAAGCTCTACTCAAAGAGTTTTGTCATTGAACAAAAAAAATTTAATGCTCCATTGATATGATTAGTTTTCACTTACATTCTCATATTCCATTTATTTTTTGCATTGGGGACAGATAACAGTACCTAACAAAATAAATTTAGCTGTAACTTTAAATAGCTTGCAGACTGAACAAAATTTCAGAAAAGCTAACAAAATACCATTAAATGAAATAATAAAAAATTCAGATTTTAACTTCATTTAGTAGCTTACCCATTTACAGATTTTTTTTGATTCTCTAGTATTTTTTAAATTTTAACATCTATTTGCTATGAGACATTTTATATTTATATGTATACTTATGAATAATTTCGAGTTTTCAGTGAAAGAAACAAAATTTTGCTTCTTAACAATTAGCATTTTACAGCTATTTCCTTGATACATATATTTTTCCTTCCTTATCCAGTATTCTTTAAAATTTTATTTTACTTTTTTCATTCCCATCAATACTGAATAAAAGCACCAGAGCTGCTATAAACTCAACTGTATTATCATACTATCTTGAATGATGATTTTCAGAATATATAATGACTTATTTCTGAAATTAATTTTAATATTTAATGGCATATTTCTGAAAAATGAGAGTAACATTAAGTTTTAACTTTGTACTGTATTGTCATATGATGTTATTATAAAAACATTCAGAACAAAAGACTTTTGCACACTGCACACAAATATTCGAAGCCAATTTTATTGGCGCATATATTTTCTAACACTGTACAAAGCATTAGTCAATATAAAAAATAAAATGTGCAAAACATGCTACTTAACATAGTTACATAGCAGGCATGCTATAAAACATTGACCTAAGTAGTTAGTAATCTTTACATTGAAAACACAGCTGATTTAAAATCATCATAAAACATCCTAAGCAGTTAAAGAAATCTACCAGTCATTGGATATATTTTTGGCAACATAAAAAATTACATAACTTTCAAGATATTATAAATTAAATTCAAGTTTTAAACAAGGTAATTAGATTTCAAAAATAGATTTTTCAAATATAAGAAAGCTAAAATACAATTACCAAATTTTCAGTTATAAAATGATTATAAGTTAACAAAAAACTTAATTGAGTGTTCCTCTTTTTTTTGAAAAATTAAAACATTTTTATCTTTTAAAATAATTTGATTGAAATTTTAATTTAATATTATTCATTTAAATATTCAATAACAATTTATACACAATTATAAATTCAAATTACGTGGTACACAATTATAAATTCAAATTATATAAATTGAATGATATTCATAAAAAATATTCTGTTTAAAAATTTTATTTAAAAATCTTATTTTATAACAAAAACTAATTAATACATTAAAATTTTTTTAAAAAAATCTAAAAAATTGGATAGTATACATTATATGTTTGATTTCATCATATATAAATTAAATATTTTCTAATATCTGTTACAAAACCCTTTAAATTTTCAACAATTTGTTACATAAATTCATTCAGCTATGTTCTTCACAACACACAATTAATAACATTTTTTTTAATCAACAAGAACAAAACATACATTTATACATATCTAGTTAAAAGACATGCAGTTAGAGACAAAACCTACACATGAGCAAATATCCTTTTGTAATCTCTAAAATTAATCCACAATAAGTACATTAAAAAAAAACCTACTGCCAGCAGTAGAAATAATTTCAAGAAGAATGTTAACAATTTTTGATTTTTAAATTTTCTCACTGGATGAAATTTTATACATGCTAATAAATTTGCAAATATATCACAGATGTATGCAAAATATGCATATAAATTTGTGCACTTATATAGGAAGAATAAAAATTCAGAATTGTACAGAGGGAAAGAAGTATTAATGAAACATGTATGTTATGAGATAATTACAGAGCATCAACACCCGATTTGCTTCAGCAATCAAAGAAGCCATTAGAGATTAAAATTCATTTCATTCCAAGGAAGCATGCAAATGAAGATGTTATGATACACAATTCTGAAAGCAGAATTTCAGGCAGGAAGAGATTCTCATTGCTGAAATAAGAAAAACTTTGTGAGTTATTGACAACACATAAAATGCAAAAGTAAAATTTCATTAGAATATTTTTATTTAGTGACATGTGCCCCTTAAAAACTGAGTGTGTGGTGGGAATTCCATAAATATCATAAATGCCTATTTAATAAAGAGAAGTTTAAGGTTTAAATAAAAAGTGACAAAAGGAATAACATACTTTATTTAATGACAACAAATAATAATATGCAAAATAAAATCTTTTGATTATCAGTGAGAATGGTACACAAACTAGATTTTTAACTACATTTGTGTTGATTGTTTATAAAGATAAAACAAAAATTTAAAAATATTTTATATATACAGTTTTAACAGAGAAACTAATACATATATACATGGTTTTTAAAGCAGTTATTACACACAAAAATGTTGAAATAATGTAGAAAGAAAACTAATGTAACTACAAAGAAAAGCAACACAAAATTGCTGTATGATGCATGACATTGGGGGCAAAAAATCGAATTACAAGTTTTTCCTGAAAAACAATGTGGATTTATAGAGAGATTTCCTCAACTTGGATAACATTTTGAAGGGGGAAAAACTTAAAAGACAGCTTAATGAATAGTTTAAAGTTAGCTTGCTTGACTTTATATGCTTCAAACCGTTCATGTTCCGAACTCAAACCAGCATACTTTCAATGTCTCAAGATTTTCTCATGCAACTTTGAAAACTTGATTATTAATTATTTAATTCATCTGCCATATTTATTCAGATTCTTCTTCACTTTCTTCTTCAGAAGATTCTTTTCTATTGGTTGTTTCTTCAACTTTAGAAGAAACTTCATCTTTCGTTTCCTCTGCAATGACTTCAGCATCATCATTTGTAGGAGCTTCAATATTAGAGGTCTCTTCTTCATTGGTCTTGTCATCTACTAATTCTGATTCCTGTTTTTTAGTTTCATTATCTGCATAATTTATACCATTAGAAATAGGTTCTTCATTATTTGTAGGATTTTCCTAAAATCAGGATACAATGATAAAAAAAAATCGCCAAACACATATTATTTTAAATACATCATGAAATTTGTTGGGTCAAATGGAAGTTCATGCACAAAATATAAAAAAGAATAACAGGATACAATATTGAATATTAAATACTTTTACAATGATACAAATTATTATAAATTGTAATCATAATAATTGAGAATGAATTTTTCAAAAAATCAAGATAAAAAATATCATTACACCCCCTCCTCCACAAAAAAAAAAAAAATTTTTTGACAAAATAAGATCCATACTTTCTAGCAATCTTTTCAAATAATTCTAGCGATTTTTCTTCTTCAGTGATGCTCGGTTTTTAATTTTTTTTTGTTTGACATATTTTAAATGTTATAATTACATGCATAAATTAAGCAATATTTTTAAATCAGGTAGTTGCAATCCAATTTCAATACATGTAAATCAGAAGATGTGGCAAAATGCTCATGGAGTAATTCAGGATTATTTATTGAACCACATGCAAAATAGAATTGATACAAAGATTAAAATGATCAAAAAGGTACAAACATTGGAAACAATTTTTCATTTTAAGCTTTTGTGTCTCTCAGGTAACATTAAAATTAAATATATTACTTAGAAAAAAAGGTGATTTAATTAGCAGATCACCATATAATGGATCTACTGTAAAGAAATTTTTCTTACCTGATTAATTTCATGATTTTCGATTCCATTTTGAGTAATTATTTCTTCAGATTCTGTATTAGTAATAGTTTCAGCTTTTGATTTGCTATCTTCAAGTTTCAAGAACCTCATAATTTCATCATCATCATTGGCCAACTCAAAATCTGCATAATCCTGTACATAATTAATATCATTTTATTGTTGATAATGCAGTTAACAAAATATGCCAGCAGAAAATAAAAACTTGGAATATAGTTGTTCTAAGCAAAGTTAAGGAGATTTGAAATAAACAAACATACAAACCCACAATTAAATAGTTTTCTTATAGATTCATAAACAAAAACTCAAAATGTATGTGTGTGGGGAGGGAGGGGGGTTACAAGTTTTATACACAAATTTAATTTAATGTTATCATGAAAACAATATTAATATGCAAAGATATTCATTGAATACATTACAAAAAGTTGTTTCTCCTATCAAAATAATTTAATTATTTTTAATTTATAGCAATCATTTTGTTTAAAATGATCAAAGTGGTTTATTAATGTCACACTGAGAAGAAACACGAAGGCTATTGGTGATTAATCTAGTAATTTTGAATCTTGGTCAGATGAGCTGGCACATCCTTCTACAAACTTCCACACCATCCCATAGGAGATTTGGGCCTCAATAGATTTAATGAGCATCAGTCTCATTACACAGCAGGTTTTTTTTAATGGCATCAGGACTTGAACCTGAGACTTGATGAAACATTATTTAAGAAGAACAGGATTGGGAACTACAGCAAATAATCAACAAGATTAACATCAAAATGATAATAATGCAAACAAAACATAACCAATTTGATAAAATTATCTCCAGTATGTTTGCAGGTGAGACTCTAGATTCCAGATAAGAGAGGAAAATTTTTTAAGTAAGGAATTATGGTAAAATTATGCAAAAAATTATTCTTAAAAATTATTAAAAAAAATTCAAGGAAACATTAAAAACTTATTGTACTTAAAAATATGACTTATATTACTAAAAACTCAACTTATCCCAACAAATCCGATATTATTTCTAGTAGTATTTTTACTAATATGTATGCGATGTGAAAATAAATTTATTTACATTTATTCAATAAGATTAAAATTTAGAATATAAAGCATTCAAAAAATAACAATTTTCATTATTTAAATTCTTGTCAAATTCCCCCCCCATTAAAATATGTAAATATATATATATATATAATGATTCAACTTTACTTTTAAAAAAATGATCTCGCATAATTTTTTTTTTTTACTTCCTAATTTTCCCATATTCTAACTCAAAAGTAAAGAGTTCATTTCCATTTTTACCAATTCCAGAATTATCCTTTAAAAACAGATCACATGTGCAAAAAATCTGTTTAATCCGCTTTCCTGTAGTCATAAATCTGTCAGAAATAATCCCTACTAGACTGATAGATTTCAGGAAAATTCCCTCAGAATTTCTTCATCTAGTACCATGTGCCTGGTAGAAATTCCTAATATAAAATCAGTTACAAGGTAAAACTCTTCTCTCTTTCGCTTGCCTGTTACAATCTTGAATGTGGAGCTGCATCTCCAAACTTATGCAAAATTCTGTGATGCCTCTCTCTCTCAGCTAAAATGAATGAACAATCATAGATTTTGAAAGTTGTATTTGTATTTCATGATTAATCTTGAACAATTTTAATTTTTAAATGTTTTTCATATATTATATGTGTGTGTACTTTAAATTCCTCACTTTTTAAGATCCTAAAATACAATCACTTTAAAGTCAACATAAAAATGATAATACACACAAATGTTCTTTTAAATTCCTCCACCCTTTTTTTAAACACAAGTTATTTAAAAAGTTGTACATACTCCATATTTCTGATCAAAACATGATCATAAAAGTCAAAATAAAAGATATATAGCAATACAAAACTAACCCAAATGACTCGGACTGTTACTTTTACGATATTAATTCAAGGGTTTTACTTTTTGATTTTGTAATACTTCATCAGACTTAGTGATGGTTCTTCACATTAAACTCAAAAAAGACAAATCAGATTTCCACTAAAACAACCATCTTCAGTGGTAGTAAATCAGCATAAATCTCAATCAGTATTATAAATAAAGAGAAAAAAAGAAATTATAACACTAAATTTTAAAAATCTCATGCATTTCAGTACTAAAAATTAAAACTAAACTTTTTTCAAAAACAATCCATCAATATAAACACGACTGTCTTTATTTTTGTCAGCTTTCTTTTATGAAATAAAATAACTTACAGATAACAAATATACTGTAAATGTATTAATATGTAAAAACACCAGTAAAAAAACGAGTTTTTTAAACATGGGTTTTCTTTTAAACTTCACACTTTGAATAACAACTTTTATACCTTAAATTTTAAGAGTAAAAGGAAATGTTGAATCAACTTGAATTTATTCAATAATTAGTTTAAATTTATTTTATTATTTGATGTTTATTAAATTTATCATCTAAAATACATATGTGTAAATTTTTTTTAGTTGAATTACACATTGAAAAGTAAACAAATATTAACTTACAAAAGTAGTAAAAGAATTCAAAATGCATAAATTTGCTATTTAATATTAATTTTCAATAAACATTAGCATAAAATAGCACAGTTTTGCACAACATATTTTTTTACTTTTTCAAATTTTATGAGGGGATAGTTTAATTTGCTGGTTTCAATATTTAACTATTTCATGTCGTAAACTATTGGAATTATGAGTAAAATTTAATTCTATAAATAGCTTTAATCAATTAATTTTTATTAATTACAATTAAATTATCGTATTGTCATTCAAAATAATCATGTATAGAAAATTTTGGTTCAATTGAACGCTTTAAACGTTTTGATCCATAGTTATGATGTGAGTAGAAAAAAACCCATTAATAAGCTAGTATGATTTTAAGTTTTAAAAATTCCCACATTTATTGATTCAGAAATACATTAAAACTCAGCCAAAATTATTTGCTCACTATTACTACAAAGTTGGCATCACTGATTTAGAAACACACATATATATATATATATAACAAGAAAACTTCATAGATACAGAGCTAAAATATTTTCCTCATGCAATAGGATTGCTGTAATTTCAAATTTTAGAACAATTTCTTTTGATAAATTAAGCAGAATTAACAGGACAGCATCAATATGCAAGTACTAGGTATCATAAGAGTTTTCAAACAGGGCTAATAAAGTAATATTAAACTACAGGACTAATAAAATACGATATAACAGATTTATTTGATTAATTTTTTTAAAAAAAATTTAAAAGATTTTAACAGATGTGAAGTTTATTTAAATTATTTTTGATCAATTGTTTTTTCACATCAGACTTCAGATTCAACAAGCATCATCCCTCTACATGTTAGGTCTTTAATGGCATCAGAACTAGAACCCACAACTTGACAGAAACAATGGTGGCCATGAGCTCACAATCATGATCGTACATTAAATTAAAATTTATTAGCTATAAAAAAAATCAATGAATGAATATTACAATTTAAAGAAATAATCATTCAAATACCAGTAAAAAGTAAAAAATTTTTTTTTTCATAAGTAGATAATGTGTCATTTAGGTTTCTAATTTTGTCACTGAATTATTAAGATTTAGCAACATTTTTTAGACTTATTTAAATATTTTCCAAAGAACCAACTTCTAATATAATCATTAATTACTTATGTTCTTATAAAAAATCATTAAGCTTAAGTCATTGATATTAAATTCTGATAAATAAGGAAAATACAGGTAAGACATTTGATCTTTACTATATATATATATATATTATTTATAAAAATCTATTTCTTCACTCTGATATTAAATTAACCAAATGCAAGATGCATTTAAATGGCTCACTTTGACAATCCTCTTGAAATTTAATATCTTTTTACAATATAAATTTATGCGGACTCAGAAAAAAAAATATTAATAGAAATAAAATGCTATGTTATTTCAATTGAATCAAATTAAATTCAATGTCATGTCAGGATCTAATATCAATATAAATTATATACAACTCTAGAAACATTGTAAAGGTCAAGTTTTTTCACAAAATGATATAAAAAATAAACATTTTCAACAGAGTTGATTGATATGAAAATGAAAGCAATTGCAATAAAAGTTAAAGAAAAATGGTAAATTAGATGTTACAGGCAGTTGGTTGTTAGGCGATTATACACACATATTAAAAAATTAGATCTACAGTAAACAGTTATACTTAAATTTTCAAATAAGCTGTTTTTCCCATCAGGCTGCCACTTTAGTGAACAAATAATTTATTAATATGGAGGAAAATTAAAAGTAAAATTGTAAAGTCAACTAAATTAAGAAAATAATTATTTTAAAAAGTAAAACATTCTATTGATGATTTTAACAATTAAAAAAAGTCCAAGTAAAAATCAAATAAATTTAGCTATCTTTTACAGTGTAAAAATTAAGCACACAGAACTTAATTTAAAATTATCTTTCCAAGACAGAAATTTAGATTTATTACAATATTTTAGATTGATTACTTTAAATTTTGTCTTACTTAATACAAATAAATTTTGTCTATACTTATGAATTACATACATTTGCTGCATTTTTATCTTTTTCAATACAAAAATCATTGATAAAATACGATATTTAGATTAAAAAAAAATACATGTATAAGTTACTTAGAGAGACAAAAGTTTAAGATAACATGAAAGAACACCTTCGAAAAATTCTATAAAAATAATGTATACATACACCACAATATTCATTTTCATTGAAAATTTGAGGTGGAAGCTGAGTTTTTTTATCGTGTTTTTTAGCAGCTTCTTGCATAAAGGTTAAGTCTTCATCTCGACCAGGATCAGTTACATCAATGATTTGCAAGTCAATGGGTAAACTTTGCAATATAAATATCACTCGTTGTTGCTGCTTCCTTACCTACAAAAAATTAAGAAAAAACCAAATTAATTCGAAAGTTAACATATTAAGTTCAGTATTCAAATATAATGAAGGTTTAATATTAGAAAAAGATCTTAAAAATATACTCAGATAAAAACATTAATTTTTTATATAAAATTTTGAGTTACCTTATTAAAAAAAATATAATAATGTAGATTCGAAAGATTGATATCATGTTTTGAAGTAGTTAATGTCTTAAGTTACATTATAAAATATTTGAAATAATCGGCTAAGATGTCAAATCTGGTTTATTTTGTATTATGTCATTCACAAGTCCTTTAACAGGTATATTTTGATAAATTTTTAATATAATTCCATTTATGAAAAAAGATGATTTAAATAAGCTTGTGTTTCAGAAAAATTTTGAAAGATAAGTTATCTAGAAATTTTGAACGTCTGTATTAAAAATTCTTCAAACATGATAAAGTATTTAAGCAACACAACTTTGGATATGAAAATAACATTTCACCCTAACTTAATGAAAAACATTGGGTATAGTCCTATTTTAGCGTACTGCTTGGCACGTTACGATACAAATATTTCAGAATGCAATTAGTTTGAGTAATTGATAGTTATAATGGAATAAAATTTTTATAGTGCTAAATAAAATTTTTGTATCTGTTGTTATAATCACAATTTAGAAAATCTATAAATGGTGAAAACTCAAAATGCATTGAGATCACAAATCAATAAAAAAGATATTAGGTAAGAAATAGAAAAATTTATTTTTTATTGGCACAATTACAGATTTAAATATGGGAAAAACTACTGATGAACAGAAGATGGTAATACTATTTGAAGAATTAGAAACAGATCGCATTTCCGCCAACAATCTTCACAACACATGTATGATCCTGAAAATAGTTCTTCAGCGTAGCATTAATTGATAGCAAATAAATGAAATACCATAAATAAAGCAAAAGCATTTAATCTCTTTTCAATTCAATCCCTAAACTCTAAATACTTAAAAATTAACACCACTTCATTAAAATAAGTGTTTAATTGTACACCACTAACCTCTTGACTCCCACAAATTCCAGAAGTATAAACTTTAATAGTCATGTTTTAATTTAATACAAAAACGAGAAATTCAGAGAACCACAGCCCACTTCAGCATATCAATGCAAAACTTAGCTTCTCAGCTTTCACTTCGTAAGCAAAGCAGACGGCTAAAGAAAGTAGGGCAAAAAAACTAAAACAGAAACAAATAATACGAATTTTTTCCACTTTATGAGAAATTTCCCCAGGAACGAAAATACGAATTTTTATACAACTAAAATCATTCTAATGTTTTCCATGGAAAAATAAACTAAAATTATGAAATTAAATTAGTAAAAAAAAAAAGCATACCCTTTAAAAATTATTTGCTCAATTAAAAATCTATTTTAGTTCTTAAATTATTTTTTTGTAATTCAATATTTTTTAAGTATTATTTAAATAAATCTATTACTTAATCAAAAGTCTATTTTCTGCGATTGTGTCAATTTCAATTTGTAGCTGCGACCGTTAGCTGCTTGTATTTTGGTTTCGATTGAAATGAATTTTGAAAAGGGTTTATGCTGTAAATATCTTTATTCTATTTTCCGTTTTAATAACAGAAAAATTTATTTGAGGATGGCTGTGAATTGTATTAAGATTGTTTTTAATATTATAATTTTAAAAATTAATCAATATTCAATGTATTATAAATATGCTTACATTGAATAAAATTTCTCTCGCGATTTAGTGCGGTTTGGATTTTCAGCACGCGATACATATTTTAAAAAATGTTGCATCTCAACTGGTTGAAAAAAAAAAGTAATGTTTATTTTCAAATATTCTATAGTTATCATATCTCAATTGAAAAATTTTCATCCATTGGGATTAACATGTCTTTCTAATGACTTATAATTTTGCTGTCTCTAACTATTCAAAGTAAGATTGTGTTTAAACCTGACCTTCCCTCTGCATAACATTTGCCTAAAAAATACTTTTGGGGCATATAAAATGTTTCAATGTTTTGGAACTACAAAATCAAAGTTCATTTCAATCATGTACCTGTCATATATTTCTAAATTTAACTATGAAGCTTAAATTAATATGATAGGATTCTTGTACCATTTATAATTTTTATTCTGTCAATAACTAATGGAAAATTTTACATTAGTTTATTGCAGGTAAAACAAGAGAGGGATAACCTCATGGGAATTGAAATTATTAAGTTAATATAACTTTATTTGGATTGAGTTGTCAATGGCTTGGTTCTCTTAAGAAATAAGAATGTACATGTTTAAACATCATAATTTTTAAGAATATATCTATTTAAAAGGCTTTTTTCTTTTATGTTTTTGTGCAAATGATGTATATGCAAACATGTGTCACTTGACTGAATGCTTTTTTTTGTTTTATACCGTGATAAAGAAAGGCATGGAGTTTCAGAAGTCTTTTTGAAAAGGAAGATATTTATTATTTGGTGTACTAATATGTTATAAATCTATTTTAAAGTGAAAATTGAAGCATAAAATTCATAAATTATGTCACATATAAAAGATCAAAATTTATGTAATACAATGTTATTATCATAGAGTTGATGTGGGTCCAAAAAGGAATGGGATGAAAAAGTTTGGATTTTGTTTAGTTAGGATTGAAGTTTAAAAACTTAATTTTCACTAATTTTATTCATTTATAAAACATAAAAAAATATTTTAACAATTTTGTAAGGAATGATTAACAAATAGATTAAGCAAAAGGCATTTTAAATAGTTTATATTTAAGGATGGTTGTCCTGGAAAATATGCTTGAAATGATTGTGAATTATAAGTTAAGGCTTCACTAATTATGATATAATGTTACTAAGATCTTGTCCTTACATTTATAATTTGTGAATGTAATTAAAATCAAAAAGTTATTTTAATACAAACTTTTTAAAATCATGTTTAGGATTTAAAAAAATATTGCATAAATATTTTCTCTTTTTAAATACGATGTATCATATTAAAAAACCATTAGAAAATAAGTGGCTATAAATGTAAAAATAAAGAAATTTTTTTTCTTCTTCAATGACAAAATATAGTCTTAATTGAAGGATTTTTGAAAAAAAAATACCTGATTTTGATGCAGGTACATATCATAATGGATATAGCTAAAATTTTCTTCAATAAAATTATGTCCCTATTTGCCCAAGTTCTATGAATTAAGGTATGCATTCTGTATATTTTGTATATAAAAGTTTTCAATTTCCTCTCCAAATATAACTTGACATCATAAAAAGTATAGTATTGTTTGTTGTGAACAATCTTTATATTACTTGGCATCATAAAAAGTATAGTATTGTTTGTTGTGAACAATCTTTATATTACTTGACATCATAAAAAGTATAGTATTGTTTGTTGTGAACAATCTTTATGTTACTGTCATTTTTTTGTGCAAAACTGTTATATTTGTAAATGATTAAAATATCTGTATCATTGTTTATGCTCATAAAGTGGGCATATGTTTTCTTTAATATTAACTGTAAAAATTATCAATTATTTTTATTAAAAAACCAACGAATTATGCCTGAATCAAAATTGCGATGCAAATTATGTTTCCTATATAATTTCAAAATTTTGTATCATAATGTAATGCTATGGTTTGAATTCTAGTTTTTTGCAGATCTTGAAGGTTTTGATGTACTTTAATGCTGCAATGCTTATATATACCAAATAACAAGAAACCCCAATCAAGCATAACCTGCGTTCCAAGCCTGACCAACATTTTAAAAGTTCTTCAACTCTTTAATTTTAATTCCATTTACTTTAAGATGGATACTAGCCCTGGAATTAACTATGTTATAGATCAGATTGAGATCGAGAATGCTCAAGGAAGAGACGGAAGTATTGAATTGACTTCTGTGCAAAACACAGATAAAAGCAATTTTGAATTAAAATGTCCTGTTATAAAGAAATCAAGGGACATTGAAAAACCAAGTAAATAAAGCTGATTTTTTTTAAAATTTCATTCTCACTTTTTTTTAACCCTTTGCTCTCCAGTCTAGTGACTCATAGTACACCAACAATTCCAGCACTATATTAGTTATAAATGTACATATGTAATAAAAAAATATGTTTTCTGCTATTGAGCAAAATATTTATTTCATAGCTACATTATAAAAACAATTCAAGCTCATAAATTTTGAACATAATAAAATTTTTATATTTTATAATTTCTCATACTTTTGATATTTTTGGAAATAATTGCCCATATGCATGTGGGATTTCTTGGAGCCATTTTTCACAGAATTCATTAGTTTTATGTGTTTTTTTCTGCCTATCACAAGTAAACAAAACGTGTGTTTTCGTAGCAGCAACAGTGGATTTTGAGTTCATAATTTTATATGTAGCATTATTGGTGATATTGTAGTGCAAAGGGTTAGAATTAAAGTACTTCCCTGTTATAGCGGCACCTGATGATGAATCACCAATGACTAAGAAATATCACCAAGTTTTTTTTTGAATTTGGCGACGACCTTGACATAATTGTAATTTGAAGAGCACAGTTATAACAGGGTAGTACCAAAATTAACTGTGAAATTGATAAAATAGCCAGGTGAAACAATTATTTTTAATATGTTATTTAAGATTGAAAGGCTTGTTTAATTTTAAAATTTGGTATGGTTTAGGTTTATATGTTATCAATAGTTGAATTTTTATGCTTTATAATATCAAAAAGTTAGAAAATATTTCCTGAATTTTGAAAAGTTATATAGTGGGATAGTAAGATAGGTGAAATAGCTGTCTAACCCTCTTGGCATGATTTTAAATATTGTGCCAATTGTGTAAAACTGCAAAGCACTAGGTTGTCACAGTAGCCTAAGATCTTTTAAAGTCCTCTTGTAATCCAAGATCTTTTAAAATTGCACCTGGAGCTTTTCAAAATAAATTTATCAAAATTAAAAATAGTAATTTATTAAAAGACACACTTCAAAACTTGAACCAGAAGTACTTAACATTTATAATAAGACATTAAAATTTGCCTTAAAATGGCATATTGGAACTCTGCAGAGAGCAAAGTAAAAGAATATGAAGAAATTTACTGTCCCGTTTTATCAATGGACCAAGAAATGTTTTAAGAACTTTATCATTTTAATGAATTTAGATGCATCTATTTCCAGAAATACTTCAGGTCTTCCAAGTCTTTTGGAGTAATAATATTGTTATCTTCAAGTCTTTTTTTTTGTAAATTTTTTTGGTAGGATGACATTTTTTTAAAATTTGTTTTTTATATATTCTGAAATACTCATATATGTGAATAAAAGTATGATTTTTTTTTTTGCAAATATGAAATAGGAATTCCAAAGTTTATTTTTTTGTTTTGGCATTATATCTGAAATGTCAGTGTACATCTGAATCAATATTTTCTTTTTTTAAATTTATGGTAGAATACATTAAACAATACATCAATATATTTTCATAATCTTTAAAGGCAGTTTTATTGACTGTCTAAACCTTGGGCAAATATGCAAAGACTTATTCATGTATTTATTATGTTTAGAATTATTTGATATAGTATTATTTTAGCTATTTTGGGGAAATTGGTTTGGCAGTTTAATGTAAAAATATCATATGTAACAAATACTGTTCTTATCTGTAATTGACCCTGGTATTGAAATGAATTTTTGGAATCACCCAATAAATGTTCATATATATTCTTTCTTTATACTACTCATGTTTAAATCTCTGTCATGTATTTATATATTGTGGCTACTTTCACATATTTGATGAGAAGGTACCTTTTTAACAATAGTACCATCACATTATTTCCATTTAAAAGTTAAGTACATTTTATCGATTTGTTTTTCAAATATAAATTTTTTTATGACAAACATAAAATAATAAAAAAGGGTACTTTTCCATTTTGCCAGTACAAATCTTGCCAAGCAGACTTTATTGGTGACAACAAACAGTATACGCATATTCTGTTTGATGTCGATTGTATAATTTTTGGCAACTTTATCAATTGTGCTGGCGAAATTGAAAAGTACCTAAAAAGTTTATACACTGGTAAAAAATAATGGAACTGTCCCCTTTAATTAAACTATGCAAGTAGGTGTACTGATAATAATGGAAATTGACAATGTAGTGTTGAGTATAGCAAAATTAGAAGGTAATTTCATTAGTAAATCAGCATTTGTACTGCCAATTGTCAGAAAAGGGATATAATTGCTGAAACAGTAATGTCACAGAATTTTTTTTTTCTAATTTGTGAAGTGCAGTTACTCAATTAAAAAAAACGTGATTTAAAATATTATGTCACTTACATAAATCCATGGATTAACAAACTATCAGGCTGTACAAATTCAGAGGAATATAACAAAGTTGTGGCTGGCAAAATCTGCAAGGGGCATCATTTCCTGTTTGTAGACTATTCTAAAAGAAAGTGAATGTTATATGCTGGCCAAGGTGATTGCACATGTGCTTTCTCAAAAACTTTAATCTATTATCTAATACTAATGTTTGTTGATACTTAGCACCCATTTACAAAGAGTGTTTCTATTGGTGACAAGACAGGATGTCAAGCTAAACAGTCTCATATGGTATTAAAGTGTTTCATCAAAGTAGCATATATGCTAATGGTGTATAATCCTTTGACTTCAATTCACTATCCATCCCCACAGAAGATACTCTTCTAAGTATCAAGTTTGGAAACAATGTAAGTGGAATCATAGTCTTTTGCCGATGACTTCTGTTTTTGTTAAAGTGTGACTAATGACATGTTTTAGTGTGGAGAAAGGAGAACTCGAAATAACCTCATATTAGTACTGGGAAGATCACATTATGGATGTTGAAGTTTGAAGGTCTAGATGGGAATTATCATAAGCAGACATTCAGACACGTATTTAATCTGGAATGGTTATATGAGGACTCCAAAACTTTATGAAGATGTTATATTTGGATCTCGTGTTGAACCTAATGCTGTAACTCTTGGAAGTTTCTTTCTTTTACTGCTTGATACAGCAAGAACTCATACAGTTTGACTCGTAGAACATGTTTAAAATGGAAACTTACAAGATATGGAATGACAAGCATACTTTCCTGATCCTTTAAGTGTGATCAGACTTTTTGAAGAATGGAATGATATTATCTTGATCTGATTCACAGTTATATGTAGTATTAGCAGTGTATGTAATAGTACATATAGTATAGATGTATATGTAGTAGTTTGAGAAGACCATGCACCATTTTTAACATCCTCCACTGCTTTCTTTAATATCTTTTACAGATATCTAAATTTCTGATTTGAAGCTTTTCTCCTTGTTCATTAAGCATTCAAAGCATTAAAATTTTCATACTTGATTTTTATGTTTTACTTTGTGTTAAGCTTTACAATATTTATACTTCCCAGGTTATGTTCATACATAACAGATGGGGGGTTTTCTCCACTGTTTTGCATGTACCTTTAATTATTTTGGGCATCAGGATTTATTTTGGATTCATTTAGTCAGACAATTTAATTTCTTTCACTATTCTATTGTCATTATTATAAAACAGGATGTAATAATAATTTTATAATTCTGTTTATCTTAATAGTATATTTAATTAGTATTTGAAGATGTATAATGAATAACTAATGCATAATTTATGTTTCACCCTGATTTTATTTTAGTAACTTTTTATTTTTAGAGAATGTCTCTGCAGTGGGAAATAGATGCACATATCCTCGTAAGTACTGTAAACCACCACCAACTAAAAAAAAACCTGCATCAATACGAATGTCAAATCCATCTGCAGAAGTTGTTTTACGAGAACGGAAAGTTGAAATTAAGGATTTGGAAAGCCAAGTTGTTTACTTACAAAATCAAATCAAGGTGAGTTTTAATTCAGTTAAAAAAGAGAAGTTAATTGTTGTGAAAAAAGGTGGTGTAAATTTTTCTGTAATGATAGACAACCAGTAGCAAAAAAATTTGAACTTTCTTCAAAATATTGTTGATTTGGAAATGAAATACTTGAACATTATTAATTCAATGTTTCTAACTAAGAAAAAGTTTAAAGTAATAGAGTTATAGCATTAAAGATCTGTTAGAGCAAGCCTCTGTTCAGAAAGGAACATAGTTTAAGTGTTCCACTTTCACATTTCTGAATGTACATGGATTTATTTACTAATAAGACAGTGCTAAACTGGAACAATTACCAAAAATATGTTCCCATATCTGTTTTATCAAGCAAAATACCCCCCCCTCCCACACACACCAGATGTAACTCTCCCATTGTAAAGATTGATGAAATGTAAAAACCAAGCAGTTGGGATACTCTCTGAAGGATATATGTTTGGGAGAATTTGCTGGGAGAACTAGTGTTTTTTGTTGTTAGAGTTATTGACAGAATGATAATTACCCTTTTGTATGCAATAAAATAAAATATTTAAGAAATATCCATCATTTTTCTGGACTCATAAAATGCTTATAAATAAGAACAGTGAAATGACATATTTCAAAGTGAACCACTAGAATAACTTATTTGATGCGAACACTAGTCTGCATATACAAAATTTTGAAAGATTGTGGGATTCCAGCCAAATAGTGTAATAAGCTTAGTGGAACTGTGCTCTACAACTTAAATTTATATAAAAATGAATTTATTAGGTGTTTGATTTATAATTAAAAGGAGTATTTTTAGTTGTTATCTTAGCTTTATCTGATTAATTTCTTATTGCTTTATCTGATATTTCAGTCATGAAATGCAGTTTTTTTACTAAATGCCATTTCCACCTTTGTTATTTGCATATAAAATAATTTTTTTATGGATAAAATTAATTTTTTTAAAAAGAATTATATTACAAATTACTATTGTATTACTAGAAAATTAACAGTTTTAAAGCTGTATCTTAATAATAAAAAAAAAAAACCTCAGTTCAGTGTTCACCTTAAGATCGGCTTTGTTCAGCTATTTTTCCTTCATTTTTTTGAGTCTTGCTTAATATGGTAAAATTTATGAGTATGGTTACACTTATTTTTATTTGGAACTATAATATTAAATTTAAAATATTTATGTTAATTAGTTGGATCATTTAAATTGTTGGTAATTTAATCACTAAATTTATTGATTATCCTTAAATTACATATTTAAAGGTAAAAAAGTAAAACCTTTTTATCTCTATCTGATATCAAAAAGAAATTTTACAAAACTTTCTTGTTTCTTGTTTCCATATATTTTAATATGTATAGATTTGCTTTGGTTGATTAGAATTTTGAAGTGAAATTTTAGTCATTAAGAGTAAAGAAATTTTTGAAGTTTAAAGTTTAGTGTGAATAAATGTGTTCAGTTGTCATGACAGAGGTAGCTCTGCTAATGCTTCACCTAAATATGCATTTAATGAGAATGAGTTGTAAATAAAAAGGAAATAATTTTAAGAACAAAAATTAATCAAACTTTTATATAAAGATGGACTAAAAGATATAATTTTTTAAATGTGAAATATATAATTTATAAAAGCTTGTGGTATTTAACAGAGATATCTATTAGATAATTATCAATAAATTAAGTACCATAGGTGTTTATATATGAGATAAAAAAAAAGTATTAATGCCTTAAACATTTATAAATATATTATTTTACATTGAATTTTTTTTTATACCTTATTGTCCTTTCTGTCACTGCTTGAGTTCACCCTAGTATTGTATTGTAATTGGAGTGAAACATGCATGAAAAAAATTCAGCTCAATCGAATAATGGGAAGTGAATTAAAATTTGAGTACAAAATATGGATTGGAAAGATATAGTGTTACAAAAATTATCATGTGGGTATACAAATGAAATTAGTCCAAAATAGAGATGATGGCAAATGATGCTGTTAAAAAATATTCAGGGCAAGACAAAAGCAGATAGCAAAGCTTGGACATATTAATATCACTAACAAAAAATACTGAACTTAGTGACACTTAGGAATGTAGACATAACTACTTGTAATAAGTCACAACACTTTTAATGATCAGCTCATCAGCTTACTAGTTTGCACTGTGGACAAATATCTGCAGCAATACAATAATAATTGCAAATATTTGCATCACTTCCAAAGTAGGTTTTGACAGTCCCTGGCAGATTTGCTTGGCTACGCTACTGATAGATTTCTCGGTAGATCTATGCTCAGTCAATGAAGATTGCCTCCAGTTAGTTCCCTACCAGCTTTGCTTCTCTTAGTATTTATATTTGCTCCAGCTAGGTGTGACATCATGGAAAATTCTGGAATAATCCATAACTTTCCTCCCTGCTTAAGATTTCGACTAGATTCCAGCATTTCCTAGAAACATTGTTTTATTGCCAAAAGCTCTTTGCTCTGCCAACTAGACTGAGTTATTCTGAACTGTGTTATCTGTAATTGAGAAATTATTCAGTTATTATAACTTTTATTCCATAAAAGAACTTGGATATAATGAAATGAATATTTTACCATTCAGATTTTTTCCTAATTTTGATTGGTAATATATAAATTATACATTCTTAGTTTTGATTAGTAATATAAATTATATATATATTTTTTGAATTATCTGTATTTTGTTTTTAGTTGATCATAATCTAAACTATTGTATTAATTCACTAGTAAATAATCTATAATATTTTATTAGTGGTATAAATGTAGATTTTTTAAGGATTGCTTGATTTATCTTTTCCAATTCTGAATACTTGTTTATTTTCTTTTAGAAAATATGTTTAAAAAACAATTTATATCAATATTATTTAATTTTTAAAATTTCTTTTACTTTACTGAACAAATGAAATTAATTTTCAACTTCTTATTTATTCTTATGACTCTTAACAACTAATTTTTTTTTTGTTTTTTAAATTATTTTGTTCTGTATGACATTAATCTTCATTGATTGTTAAGAATGCATTTTAAAGTGTTGGTAAATTGTCTTTTAAATAGAAATATACTTTTATGAGTTTGATTCATATGACTTTTAATTCAAATTCAATTAGTATTTGTTGCAAGGTATTGATTATTAAAATGTTTAGTGCATTAATTTTAGAATTATTTTATTTTTCCAAATAAATTTTGAAAATGTTGTAGGATCTGAAAGCTGAAAACAAAACACTTCTAGATGTTCAAAATCGGCAAGAAAAAGAACTAAGAAAATTTAAAGAAGGTGTTGCAGACATTCCAGCTTTATTAAAATCTCATAAAGATGAAATTAAAGCTGTGGAATCTAGTGCCTATTCTCTACGAAGAGAACTAAGGTAACTTAACAAATTTTTATTTACCTGAAATTCTTTAAAATCATTCTAAGAGTAATTTTTTAAATGAAAGAATCTTCATATCAAAATGGCACCAATAATATAGTTAATTTTAATCTATTGTATCATCATTAACCATAAAAAAAATCAATTTTTAAGAAAATTAAAGCAGTGTTTAAAATTTTTTCAACAAATGAAATATTGTATTTAATTAAATGTTCTTTGTTATTGCATTACTTAAAAGCTAATTAAACTTATTATTTTGCTTCTAACAATAATAAAGTAACATTTGTGTGTGTGAAGAATTGGCATTTCTTTTATTTTGTGAATAATTATAAAATTATAATAAATATCTTCAAGGTTTTTTCCCCCAATAGTTCATAAAAAAAAAGTAATTTTCTGCATATGTTTCAAAAATTTATGTACTAAGGAGTATATAATTATAAAGTAGATTTTTTCTTTTCATAAATGTTTTCAATGTTTTTGGATTATTAAAATTGAAGAATAATCAAATTATGTTAGAATGCTGAACAGTATGTTAAATATATTGAATACTTCTAATTTCAGAGAGTGTCAAAAGGAATTGAAAGTAAAATGTGATATTGTTTTAAGAAAGGATCAACAATTAGATAAATTTCATCACGTCTTAAAACGCAATGAGAAAAGTTTACATGAATTGAATATCAAAAATAAAGAATTAAAAACTGATAATAAGAAACTAGAAGATGAAAGTAAAAAATTGCTTATTGAAAATGAAGAATTTAAATCTAAAAATGAAAGGATGCAAAAAAAGATACAGGTTTGTAATGTCTTTTACAAGTTATTTTTGTAAATTTGAGAAAATTTAATGGCCATAACAATTTTTAATTTTAAATAATTTGTGTTTTTTATAATAAAATTTTCCTTATATGAATTAAGAAATATTTGAATGTAATTAAATTATTAATTTTTAGATCTTTAATTCAGAAAATATTTGTTTTTGGTAAAATATGCATTAGATTTTAAAATATAGGTTTTTCTAAATTATAATTAAGGTTATCTTTGTATAATGTTAGATTGAACTGAACCAACATCAAATTGAAGGCACTTTCTCGTATATAAAAATATACATTTCTGTCTTATACTGGAGTTCTTATTATATATTCTAAAAATATACTGCTTGCTATATGGTACTGATGTATAGCAAACAGCATATTTTAATACACTATTCATTCCTGTTGGAATCAATGAGATCTTTCCTCTATACAATATGTTAACATAATTTGTCTTCTATACTTTAACTTCTATCAACTTATACATTTAAAAATTAAATACATTGAAGTGAAATTTTATTCTAATGTCTGTAAGTTTTTAAGACCTATTCTAAATTGGATATATTCGGGTGGCGGAAATGTTACCTATGAAATGGTTCTAGAAGCTGATTTGAAAAATAATAATTTAACTTCAAAATCACTATTGCATTTTACAAATCAAATTTTATGTTAAATACATTTTTTAGTACCTGTACAACAGATGTAGAAAAAGCCTGTTCATGTAAGTATATTAAATGTGATAATATAAATTGTAAGGAATTAAATTTTAAAAATTTCCTATAGTCAACAGTACCAAAATTCATCAAATTAGTCTTTTTTGTGTGTATATAGGTAATAACTTTAAAAAATGTAACAATATTTTGAATTAACTTTTATGTTACTATTTCTGTCGAAACTAAAAAAAAAAATTATTGAATATATTTTTTATTTTTTTAAAAAACTCTTGCAAGGTAATATGTAATATTCACATAAGTCTTTTTGATATATATTCTTACACCCTCAAGTTTATTGGTATAAGAATAATTTTTATCTCTGGAAAAAAAAAATTCTCATTTAAATTCTTCCTAACATCGAGTGAGGGTAGCATTATCAATAATGCATATTTATAGAAGATATTTAACAATCATATGATCTATAGTTTCTTAGAATAGTATTTAATTTGTCTCAAACTGTATAAATAGTCTTAAAAAGTATAGTTAAATTGATATGTTATTTATTTTTTTCCCTTAGCAAATGACAAGTACTGTGTTGAATTTAGAAGAAACCGTAGGTACTGCTGAACACAATAAAATCCAGTTGAAAGAGGATTTAAGCAAACTTCAAAAGAAATATGATGAGGCACTTGAAAATGAAGTAAATGAAATGTTTTATTAACCAATTGCATTTTAATTACTAAAAAAATAGATAAAGAATTTTTTCCTCATGTATGAAAAGTATATTAAAAGAAATGTTTTAAAAATCATTGGGAAATAGCGGGATAAAAACATTTAAAAAGTTGGATCCCAAGTACTTAAAGTTCACATAAAAATGCATTTTATGCAATGGGCATTGTATATTGTATTATTGCCTTTTTAATGTATAGTCGTTCCATTAAATATCAGGAAAGATAATATTGATAAAATATTTATGACCTGTATTGTTAAGGATTTTAAATAAAAATGTCCTTTATTTTGTTGTTTATAAAACAAGCTCTTTTTGTCTGACATATTTTTTTGGTCCAACTAAAAGATTTGTTTTCATATCATTTAAAAGAAAAATAGATGTAGATCTATATCTAAATTCTGCCAATATTTACATCTGTTAATTCTACATTTGATTCAATAGATTTCATTACTGCCATTCATCTTTAATAATTTCTTTTAACATGTAATCTGATTTGTTTCATCTTACTGAACTTGATATTTTATTACATTTCAGTATATTTTTCCTCAAATTATATGTTAAAGTTAGACAATAATTTGATTATTAATTTGCAATTTTTAATAATAACAATCTTTTCACCAATGTATTATGGATTATAAATATAGATAATGTGTTATTTTCAAGATCATGTTTTGATAAATTCTTTGCATTTCTTTAGTGATTTTAAATGGATTTTAGTTTTGGTGTTTTGTTTTAAATGAAACCAATTCTTCACTCAAAACATTACAAAGAATGACTATTTTTTGTATGTACAGTTACATTTCAATTAACATTTATTTTTTGGCTTATTTTCGTATGTCGTGTCTTTAATTTTTCAAGGCATTAGCATTAAAGTTGAGAGTAGAATTTAATTCGAATAATCAAGTCATAAACTCCAACTAATGTTATAAATTGGAGCAAGAAGTAACCATTTATTGAAGGGAAAAAAAAGTGGAAGAAATAATATTTTTCATTATTACATTTATTAATTCATCATTACAATGTAGAGGAATATGTCAAAAAAGGGGGGGAAAAACAATTGTTAACATGGCGGTTTTGCATTTAGAGAATTCTTTCATAAGCTGTATTTTAAAACTAAAACAACAATAAAAAGATTTAACTGTATTTCTGGTATTTAATTGAAATATCTTAGCTAGAGGTTTAAAGCTACAGAATTGAAAAAAATATTTTTGGCCCCCTACTTGCCACAAAAGTAAAGCACGCCTGTCAGCGGTCATGAAATCAAGAGTGTGACCACTTGAATTCTGCTGCTTGTCAATTGTGTTTTTCGCTGTCAAAATTTTCCATCTCTTTGAATTCTTTCAAAATTATTCCTTACATTTTGGTTTTTATAATCAGATGGTCACAATAAAAATTTCTATCCTAGTCAAAATTCCAAACTCTTTGATTTCACTATTGCAAACCTACCACACAATAGCTACATTTGCTCATGCCCTATGTGCGGGAGCCTACACCAACATAAAAATGTGACGTCCTTTGTAAAACAGATTCCTTTAAAAAAAATTTGTATTATGGTCATTGTATCAAAGGAAACTCCCACCCCTGTGCTGAGTCGGTGTGATCTATGCTGTGCATTATGGTGGTTGCTACCTGGAAATGCTGATTTTGCTCCTAGCAACAATATGGCATCTGTGCTTTGATCTTTTATTTTCTTATTAGGTAGTTGGAAACTTTCGGTTGGGGAGATCATCCAAATAGCTCTATTCTATCTTTTCTCTTTTTCCTTTTCTCTATTAATTATATAATTCTCTAATTTAAGTCTTAACTCAACAGTAATGAGGACACATTCCCTTTTATTAGGGAAGTAACTCCATAAAGCTTCAAACCATTAACAGTTTCTCTTGAGCTTTTTCATATTCATCTATGAGATAATAGTGTTGTTGTAGATAATGATTGTGTTTATTGTCTATATTGCTATTGATATTGTTATTGACTTACAAATATATCTGAGATGTAAAATAATGAAATATGAAATTATTACTGTTAATGAAGTCGGATAAATGCAACTTCTCATCGATAGAAAATTGGAGCTGTAAACTCTTCATTTCCATAAAATGCAAACTTCATAGAATGATTGGTGTATTAATGTAAAATAAATATTTAAATAATTCCTTATATCCAGTAATAAATTCAACAATCCATTACATTTAAAGAATGTTAAAAAGGAAAAGAAAATAATGTCATAATTTAAAATTTATCAATGGCATACCATAGAAAGGATTGCTTTTCTATTCATGTGAAGGGGATGCATAGCAAAATATATAAATATTTCCTTTCTTTTAATTATTTTTAAAATATACTTTGCTAAAGTTTTATTTGATTAAATTATAAGCTATGTATTTAGGATTATTTTTTTCACCTGATTTAAAATTTTCTCATTTCATTATTTTCAGACTAATTTAAGAAAGTCCTCTGAAATTTCAAAATTAACTACCAGCTCTCAGACAGAACCTCTAGAAGTTGTAAATGTGTCTTGCATGACATTGGATACTAATTTGCCAGATGAGATTTCTTCTCAACAAATATCAATAGGGTTGCAAGTAGAAGATCCAGTGCATCAGAAATGTGATATGTCAGACTTGGTGGTAATTAGATTATGATTTTTAGAGAATAATATGAATTATTAATGTTTTCATAGAGTAATTTTTAAATTTAGTGTGAATTTTTTTTAATAATAAAAAAAATTAGATTTTTCTTTCGATTTTATTAATATTTACTCATATTAGTTTTATCACCAAAGAAACAAATTAAATTTATTATTGAATTAATGTTTAATGTTTGGAGTGACTAAATCTGTTTTGTAGGGGAAAAAAATGAATTCTTTGTTATTTTAAACTCAACAAAAATTGAAATTATTTTCATATGCATGTATTTTAAGATTTAGTAGATAATTTTGAAGATAATTTATAAGTTTGAAAGGAAAATTAGTTCTAATTCTTATGTTTTTCAAAATCTATCTATATCATTTCAAGAGATGTAATTATCATTTTCCTGATATAGAGACAATAATAAGATTATCTTCATATTCTTCTTTAGGTATAAAAACTAATCTTTATAAATTATAACATTGGTTAAAATTCCTTTCTAAGCAAGCTGTTCTATGTTTTGTTGCACCATATAAATATTTTAGTGATTCATTCCATTTAAATATGATAGTTGTTACAGTTCATGAATGATTAGTACAACCAGATTTTTGTCTTCATGTAAGTAATATGTGATAACGATATATCTTTAACTTTATTAGAGATGTATAATTATATCTGATTATATAACATAATATTTAGTTTATAAGTATTATGAATAATTTTTATTACATAAAATGAAATATGTTTAATGTAAAAGTGATTGATAAATGCCTAAAAATTGCTGCAAAATTATATAATATTCAATTAAATTTAAATGTGTGTATGAATGTAATGATTTTTCAAGTAAAATTTCCTTTTCAATTCACTCTCTGCAGGCTTCAAATCTTTCCCCCATGTTTGAAGTGTAATTAATTCAATTATTCAATCCCCAGTTACTTTAAAATCACTGGCTTAGCATTTTTCTAACTCAGTTCACATTCTTCCCTGGACCTTTAGAAGCATGTGTTTCCCTTTTCTTTCTAACACAATACACAATAATACCTAAGCTCTTCACACTGTTCATGTTAAGTGTTCATTTTATGCAACTATTTTCCCTATTTTGAAATCCCTGATTGTCTGTTCTTGAGGATAATATCTTGTTCCATTCCCACCTCCAGAGTGGTCAAGATGTGTGAACCGCCGCTCTACCAATCTTTTATGTTTTTCTCAACAGCTTGAAATAATTATTCTTGGATAATAAACCAGTTTGTTTCAATGTATCCTTACTACTTACCTCTGACTATACATTAATTTTAAATATGACATATATGTGTGTGTGTATATATATATATGCATACATACATACATGCTTTTATTCTGTAGATTATTAGACCTGAAGTTTATACAATGCTATTAATTTTTTTCAGTTACTTTTTTAATTACAGTCTAAATATTTTTGTAATTTTGTGTTAAAAGTTCCTTTTTTTTTTGTTAATTTTTTGTAATTTCCCCCCTTTTTTTGAATTAAATAATCGATTTTCTTTTCTTTTCATATTTTTCTTGTTCATTTATTATTTCTTTATTTTTATGGTTATTTACTATTTTCAAATATATATATATGTGTGTGTGTATGGATATACATATATGTATGTTTTGTGTGTG
Source organism: Nephila pilipes (assembly GCA_019974015.1). NCBI lineage: Eukaryota > Metazoa > Arthropoda > Arachnida > Araneae > Nephilidae > Nephila > Nephila pilipes. The sequence continues at coordinate 1,389,015 of BMAW01015162.1, read as the reverse complement.
TATATATATGTGTGCGCATGTATAAAATAGTTATTATGCATTTAAAAATATATGTTTGTGTTTTACCAAGTATCTAAGTTTAAATTTAGTAGTTTTGTAATTATTAGTTTAAAGCTATCTTTTTCAACAATTTTTTATTAAATTTTAGCATTTTGAAATTTAATTACTTTTAACATGCAATGGATTTTTGTGATAGGCTTTTGAAAAGTCACCTTAAAATATTAGGAAAATATATCAAAAGGCTAATTTTTAGTTAAATGTTTATATAGATATTCCTTTTATAAATGATTTATTAACAATCATTGTTTTCTGTTATCAATGCAACACTAAAATAATGATTTCTGATTTTTTAATAAAGATAATGAATCATGAATTTACATTGATTTTGTGGTAATTTTCAAAAGTTAATGCTTTGTGAAGCATATTTCATTTGATTAAGTTCCCTAGAACTTTATATTAATGGCTGACATTTTAGGTAATCTGGTTTCCATTCTTAACTGATATCCCTTTAGTAGTCAAAGTTTTATTTCTGTTTAAAACAATGCAAGTTTAATTTTTTTTTAAAAAAAGTTTTTAATTTCTATCACTTTAGGAGAGATTGAACTCTGATAAAATCAGCTTTGTGGATGAAGAGGAAAACTGTGATTCCATGCCATCAAGAGATTATAATACTGCCATAGATGCATTTCCATTCAGTTTTAGTTGTACCAAATTCAATAGTAATAAGACTAATTCTCGAATTCAAAAAACCATGTTTCTCAAACCGATGCATTCATCTACTTCTCTTTCAAAGGAAATGAATGAAAAACAAGGTTTATCTTATAGTGAACAAGCTGTAAGTGGACAACTTTCGACTCCTCCTCGTAACTTTTTGTTTCACTCTAAAGACTCTTCAAAAAAATTGTTAAAAAAATTTAATAAGTTAGAAAATTCATCTTTTGATAATTGTTTAATTACAGAAAATAGCTTTCAAGAACATTTAAAAAAGAAACCTTTTAATTATAATAGCACATTTTATAAAAATCACTTAGACAGCAAAAGCCATAGTAATTTATTTTCGATCCATTCTGTTAAGCCAAATTGCAATGTGCCTGAATGGTTAGGTAGCTGATAATTATTTTCAATTAAATATTTGGCTTATTTTGGAAATGTCTGTGTAACAGAAATAGAATATAATAATCCTAATAATATTAGAATTATTTTGGTTCTATAAATCTGTTTTGTAATCTTAATTTATACTTTTATTAACTATAATTTTTTCATGAATCAAAAAGCATTTAATGTCACATTTTGTATGTTCAAAGTTTTTAGAAACATTTGTTCCCTGTTTTAGTATTACATCCTGTAATCTATATATATGTGATGTACAGTTATTTAATGAAATAAAAATATTTAAGAATGCAGTTTATTTCTTCTCTATCAATTAGATATCATTAGTTTTTTTTGTTTAACTTTAATATTTCATCTTATATTAATAAAAAATCAATTTCATTTCTATTTGACTTAAATTATAACCTATGTTTTATTTGATTGAGCAAAATTTTTTATATTTGTTAGCTTATGAATAAATTTGATTTTGAAGATGATTGTAACTTTGTTATAAACCTGCTTATTCATTTCAATGACATCTGAGTCATTATGTTGCAAATTTTTGTTTTTAAAAATTAAATTTTGTGATTTCTGTATGTTAAGTTCAATTTATTTTAAAAATTGTTAATTGTTTTAAGTTTAATTTTTTTGAAAGAACTTATAGGAACTTGTTTTAATGTTTTATGAATGTGTCTTTTTTATGTCATGTAAATTTCTTTTTGAAGTTTTTCAGTCACAGGTATTATTTTCTGTAAATAAACTATTCATTCTAAGTGATGTTTTTTTTTTAATTGAAATTTAATCCTTATTCATTACAGTTAATAATATTTTTACCTAAATGATCCCCTCCCTAACTATTTTAAGGATATGCTATTCTTCTTAATGAACTGGATTAATTATTATCTTACTTTATAAATGCAGTAATAAGATGGTAAATAAAAATACAGACAATATGAACTTCTTTATTAATATTATAATTCATATCATAGTTATTCAAGTGATGAAAATCATGTTTGCAATGGAATGTATTTGAAATAGTGATGGCAATTTATTTTTTTTTATGTATGTGAATGTTGTTGGTGTGTTACATTTGTGGCACAATTAGTACACTAAGGAACATTGACAATACAGAACATCAAGAAGGGAGCTTCAGAGTGAAATGAAATTTAATACTCATAATGTTCCAGAGGAGAGATTCACTTGATCTCAAAATCAAAACAATTCAATAAATGCAGTGCAACTTCAATAGCATGTTGGATTGCCTCCTGCTACCGTATATGCCTACATGGTGATGTGGGATGTTGTTCTGAGGAAGATGGGCCCACAAATTTGGAACAACAATCTCCAAATCATGTACAGAGTGACATGGTAGCACCTGGCATTTCAGCTGGTCCCACAAATGCTCTATAGGGGACAAGTATGGAAAACAGGTCGTCCATGGAAGAGTCTGAACATGATGTAGAAAAGTCTTGAGCTACTCCAGCTGTATGCAGACGAATTTTATGTTGATAAAAAATTACCCTTTGGAGACCATTATGGTTGCTGTGCAGGCAAATTGTACCATTTACAGGGCACCTCTGCACCCATATTCAGTTATCATTTCCCCAAAATGAACTGAAATTCATCACTAAATACCAAGTTTTGCCAATTTGCGGCTTTCCCGTCATTCTGGCCTGGCACCAATGTAGGCGGAGTCACCAATGTTTTGGTCTTAAAGGCAGTACATGAAAAAAGGGGACTTCGATTACAGATTTGTTTCCTCAATGCATTTGGAAATAGTTTGTGGAACAACAGACAGCCTTGCATCTGATTACACTGTGAGATCCAAGAGCATTTGCCACATGATCCTCTTGCCTCACAGTCTTCCTGGTCGCTCCAGATCCTGTTCTCCACATGTGGGTACCTTGTTTTGACAGCACACTCAGAACGATCAACCTGGTGAGCAACATGGCTCATCTACCAACCTGTGGTTTTTATGCTGATGATCAGGCCCTACTCTAATTCACTTTATTGTCCAAAATGTCTTCTCACAGGTGTATTTGATATTCTTCACTTACTGAATTCCTTCTAGAATCAGAATGTGATTGTTATGTTTATGAAACTTCCACTATATGCCGGTTTATATAGGACCCACTTCTGATTACAGTGCCACTGCAGGGTGTGTGGTTGAGCACATTGACACCAAACTCAGATCATTTTCATATTGGACATTCTTCAACTACTTAGCAAATTTTTGCGATTGTAGCTCGTTTCTTTTTTGGTGCACCATTTTCAATGTTCCTGAGTGTATATTTGAAGAGTAGAATTTGAAAGTATATAAATATTCCTTTGCTTATTCTTGATGAAAGTTTTCTTTTTGAATCTTTCAAACTCAGTCTACTTAAACTGTAGCGAATGTGTATTAAAGTTGCCTTTGCATGGTGTCAAAGAGCTTGAATCAAATTTGAAACATATTTTCAGATCAAAATTTTAATGCAAATTCATTACATCATAACTAATTTTCCTTTTTATTATACAGTATTTGGAAACATCTATTGGATATGCACCTTTTTTTTTTAATGTGAAGGTGAAAAACCGATTTAGTATTGCAGTATAAAAAATGAATTTTTGAACATATTTTTCACGAGAAAAGATAGGTTGCCTCAAATAAGAATGAGATCCATAATGAAATATGTTTTCTATAGATATTGAAGCAATTTATGTTTCGAAAAAGTTGAGACCTATTTTTCGTTTATCGTTAAAGAATGTCATGTGAAGCTAATCTTATTAAACATGTTATTATGATTTAAACTATTTTAGAGATTGTACTAGGATGGTTAAAAATTACTCATGCTGGAAATGGGGCAATTCACTGTTGTATTGCCCAGCGATCTTATTCTTTTTTCTGAGAAGTCCATGAGTATGATTCCCTTTGCATCCGAAATAATCTTCGGCAATAACTTCTCCGGCTGTTGAGGCCTTTTCTTTGGAGTGGATTCAGCAGAAGTAATCCATAGTTCTAATTTTCAAAAAATTACGAAGCGGGTTTAATTATTTACTTTGAATAATTTTTTTTATAAATATCTTTAACACGAATGGAGGAAAAAAAATTTCAATAGCAAAATATTAATATGTTTGGTTTTAATGTGGCTAGAAACGATTTTTACGATTCGAGGTTTGGGGTGTGTTAACAGAGAGGATGCTAAATAACATTGTGCGACCTTTGTATTTACAGTATTAGAAGAGCAGCAGCGGTCATTTGAAATTAAAAGAAAATAATTTGTTACATTATTTTTTGCACTTTATTTTTGTTTGTGAAATGGAATACTAATGTCATCGAAGCATTCTTTACTCACGAAGGATTGGTTAGTACCAAAAAGATTTTTTTCTTTGGTTGAGTGGTTCTCGCGAACTTTGTAGCCGACGATATTCAAGTAGAACTGTTAGTTCGAATCCTGATTTTCTATTCAGACTTGTCTTGCGAAGTAATCAGAAGCTACTGCATTTTGAATGGAACCGGACTTCGCGTCTGCGTAGGTGTGGTTTTGGCAGTTGGGACAAGGGAAGTGCAGTTGGATCAGGTAAACGCGAGTCTGCTTAACATGTGGTTTTACTATGGCTTTCGCCCTCAGGAACTTGCCTTCTTTAGGGAGGTACGAGAAACATAACCCCGATTCACCCTAGTGATCTTATTCTTTCCAATGAGGTTTACTGTCTCTGGTAAACACAGGTGATGCACCTCCGGGATACCCAAGCGCTCATTCTCAATTTTTGACCCTCCTTGTAAACCAATTTTCCCCCCTTTATTTTTTCAAAAATGTTTCATCTTGTTTGACTCAGCTTAGCTTTATCAGGCACTTGAGCTAATAAACATATAGCTTATTATTATTATTTTTTGTTTAATATAAATATGAGTGACTTAGAACTTGAGGTGATACCCGAGCGATCCTTCTCTACTGTTGACCTTCCTTATCAAACTTTTTTTTCTCTTTCCCCTCACATCTATCTTATGCTTAGATCATAGTTATATATGGTTTAGCGTAGCATAGCTAGTTCCTCAGGAATTTCCCTTGAGGTAAACATCGGAATTATGATTCGACGAACTTTAGAGAACTTTTCTTTCCCATGAAGTTTACTGTCTTTGGTAAACACGGGTGACGCTTTCCCGGGATGTCACAGCGATTCTGATCTATTTATTTACTCTTCTTGTCAACCAGTTTTTACCCTTTTTTCATTTTCTTTTTCGTGGCTGCGGTAGCCTAGTGGACATGGATTCGGATTCGAGGCAGGCTGTTTTCGTTCCGTCGTGGATTCGATCCGCTAAAGACGCGCCTTGTAGGGGGGGGGCAGCTGAGGTGTCGCCCTCGTCATTTGACCGAGGTTCAAAATTACGAGGTCCGTCGTCAATAGCTCTCGTGTTGCTTCTAATGCGACATTAATAAAAACACAAAATAAACTAAACTCATTTTCTTTTTCTACCTTCCAGATCACACATACAAATGCTAGGAGCAGCATAACCAGATTTGGCTCTTGCGTCATAAATCTCTTACTTTTACTCATTAGTATAGCTTAGCCAGATTTGGCTGCACTTTTTCCGAACTTTCACATTCACTAGAATTTGAGGTTTTACAGTTGATCTTTTAGATGTATTGGTAGCTTAGTAGTCATAAGTCGCGGACTCGCTACCGATGTTGCTTACGCCGTGACGTGGATTTGAGTCCTGATGCCATTAAAACCCCGCCTTGTAGTGGGTCTAATGCACGTTAAATCTGTCGAGGCTGCAAATCCTTCCGTTGGCATGGTATGAAAGTTTGGAGAGGGAGATGACAGCTCAAGTGTTGTCCTTGTCTCTTGACGTAAGTTGGAAATTATGAGGTCCGATGTGTTCATGCTTAAATCCTGCATTCTTATGGCTCGTAAAATTTGCCAACAAGTTTCATAAATGTTTCAATATTTGGTTACATTTCTAAATTTTCATGTTTCCATATTGTGTGCTTTTCATTGCATACCTTGTATGTATGTATATATTTTTGTCTATTGCTTCATTTCTGAATTCTTCAATATTCCTTTCTGTATGTTTGTGTATACTCTATCGCCGGAAGTCTGTCTGTGTATTGTATTGTATCATCCTATCAGTATCTGGCATTATCAGAAAATTGTGACGTCAATGGGATGCAGATTGACATGCATTTTTAAAAAAAGAAAAAAGTGAGACACTGGAAGTATTAAAACGATGACCCCAAAAATGAACGTCGTTAGAACTTAAGACGCATCTGTGAACAAATTGCTTGATTATGTTTTCTTTTGATTTTCGGGATTAATTTGTTCTTTGCTTCGACATGCACTTTTTTGTTACCTTATTGTTGAAAAAAAAAAAGTTCTTTTTGCCAATGTTGAGCGTTGGGGTGAACGTCTCCCGAGGGGCCGGTTTGTTGCTCTAAACCCTTTGAGTAAGCTCGATCCCCTTGGGCGTTCTGCCAATAGCTTTCGAAAAATGATGTCTATAAACAGCCGATGAATCAATCAATCATATCTAATTTTTCCATTTTAAGCATGTCTGATTTGGCAAAAGAAAAACCACAGAAATTTATTTGCGTTTTACATAAAATTAGCTTGTTACACATTTATGATTTGTTATTTCTTGTAAACAAATGTTTGGTGCAGTATAGCCAGACAGTCGTTTGCTTTATGGCTGAAGATATACGAGTAGAATTATGGATCTAATTTCTGATTCTAATAAAAACATTTTTTTTAAGACCTGTCACGATTTGGTGTGGATTATCGCATTTGGAACGATGAATTTCGTAATTTTTCGATCAGGTGACGAGAATGGCAGCTGAGCTGGTTTTGGGGGAGGAGGGGGGGTCGCACTTTACTACGTTCAATTGGGTTGAAATTTTGTACACTCGTACAGCTTACGTAAAAATCGATCAAAATTTTTAAAAATTATATTTTTTTGGAAGTTTTCGAACATGAATTTGCTGACTGGAACATTTTCGTTCAACTGATGTTTTGGTTGATCGGTATTCGAATAATCTATGCTCTACTGTATTTATATATTATGTTCTTTTTTTGAGAAACTCCGATGTATGGTATGCAACAATTTCGTATAGGAAATACAAAATGGAAGTAAAGCAGGAAAATAATGTAAAATTATATTTCAAGTAGTGATTCTAAAATAGGTAAGACATATTTACAAATAAATTCAGATTCTTATGCTATGTCTCTAAAATAATACTTTAATCATATATTTAATTAATATTCGTAAATCATTAATTTTTTTAAGACTTGAGCATCTCAAATAGAAAAGCGCACTTTTTACTTGCAATTTTTTAAACATAAAAATGTACTTATTTCTTGTATTTCAGTTTCTGTCCATATGAAGTCGAACATCTTAGAGCTTGCGTTTTTCTAGCAAACTTCGATTTTTTAAATAAACATCTGAAACGACGATTTCTTGTTCTCTTTCTCTGTTTTTTTCTTTGTAAAATAAGTACGCAATCTTTATGAATGATTTTATAATTATTTCTTTTCTCCTTTATGACTGTTTTTTTGGGGAAAAAATACGTAGACGAATTAAAAAGCGAGTGAGGTGTAAAAAAAATGAACAGTAAAAGGTAAAACATTCATAATTACTGATTCAAAATTGATGTAATGTTTATTAAGGCTTAAACTAATGCTTTCGAAGAAAATGCAAACCTATTTTTTTAAAGTAATTTTTTTTTTTTTTTATAAATATAGCTTTTATGTTTCTAGTTTAAAAAACTTTTACATTATTCCACTGTTTTTCAGTGTATGAAATGCTTTAAAAAACGTCGCTTGGAATATCATATTTAATTGTTTTATTTTCTACGCTTAAAATGAAGTTACATTTTTTCCCCCTCATCCATTTTACATTGTGTCCCAAATCCTCTAGTATCTCTGGAAAAACTGCTAGATAGGAAAAAAAAAATCTTATTAATGCATCTTTCTTTCATACACCTTTAAGTTCCGTTTTTGTCTCCTCTTTCACGGGTTGCGATAAAAAAAAATAACAAAAGATTTATTATTTGCAGTAATTTAGCTTTTGTTTTAAACGCGCGCATAGGGAAAATTTGAGTCAAGTGTTAATTAGAAATTGCTGTGTTGTTAATTACTGCGTTTAAACCCATTGTTTTTGTTCTACGTATAGAATAAAAACTTCAATTAATTTGACTGCTTTAATCCTTTTCTTTTTAAACTGTAAAAGAAACGCTAGATTTTTTTTTAACCTCTCGTATTTTCCGACTTTGATTTATTCTTCAATGTAAGTTGAAATGGACGTGGAACGGAAAAAAAAAAAAAAAAAAAAAACCCCCCTTTCCGGATGTGTCAGTATGATTTATTGAATAATCGGCTTCGATTGAATTTTTAATGAAGCTTCCTGAAGTGAAAATCTACCTGTATAGAGACGTATTTGAAAATTCTTAATTATTTCTCGTTAAAAAAAATAGGAAAACATTGCAGTCTTCTTTGAATTGCATCGACATCACAGATTAACTTAAAAGTTGTTTTGAAAATACTCTGTGTAATACTTTCGATTCAGTTTCCTTAGTCGAAATTTTTTCTTCTTCATAAGACGTGTAGTTATGCTATCAACATAAGGCTACAGTCTCATTAAACAAGATATTTCTTTCTAAAGTAACAAACATCTTGAATTTACTGTTTGTAACAATATAACTTTTTCAATTATATATCCATAAATTTACTATAAAATAACATAAAGGAATTCAAGAATACATTCAAAATAAAAATTTCAACCAAGTTAAATGAACGCAGCTTTTCAAGGGAGAAAAAAAAAAGCAAATCTCACGAGAAAAGAATTAGGAAAAATTCAAAAATGGAGATAATGCAATTAAAATACTAGCTCAGACCTGGACTGAGAATTATTACAATCTGTGTATTTCAAAAAATCGTGATTGGTGAAGGAAGAGAACCTGAATTATTCAAACTGAGAATATTGAATGTTGTAACAAGTTATAAAGTGATTTTTGCGTGACTTCTACTAAATAGCATACCAATCAGTACACTGCGTTTATGTCGTGATATGATCAATTTCAGAGTTTTCAAACCGAGGCAGAACCTGGGGAAATGTGAAAACGAAGTTGGAATCTCGGAAAAAAGGGAAAGATGTCGTATCATAAGTCATTTATTCGTCACTGCATTCATCACGAGTTTCACGGGAAAAAAAAGTGCTGCAATAGCATGTCAATCAATCTGTTCTGCTCTCGGGGAGGAAATCGTATCGAAAAGCAAGTGCGATTTTAGATTTCTACGTTTTAAAGATGGCGATTTTGCTATTAGTGATCGAGAATGTAGTTGCTCTACTCCGAAGACTAGACATAATGATTTGCAAGCATTGTGCTCGAAGAAGATGCATCTCAAACACAAGATCACAAAAAAAAAAAAAAAAAAAAAAAAAAAGATTTCTAATCGTTCACATGCAATGGGAAAGCTTCAGAAGGCAGGAAGATGGGTGCCACATGCATTGAGCCACAAACACAAGGATAAGCGTATCTTGAAGTGCATGAATCTGCTAAACAGGCAACACAGAAAATTTTTCTTGTAAAAATAGTGACGGTAGATGAAAGATGGATATGTTATGACAGTCTGAAACGCAAAAAACATTGGGTTAGAATCCCGACGAAGCAACAATATCAACGCCGAAACGCACCATTAACTGCAAAAACATTCTCCCATGCATCTGGTGGGATATGAAGGGTATGCTCTACTATACAAACTTTTGCTGCCCGGTGTAAGAGTAAATGCTGAACGTTACAAGCAACAATTGCAACCAGGAAATCGACCTAAAACGTCCATTTAGTAAAGGTTTGCGTCCAATTAAAATGTTCTTTGATAACGCAAAACCTCAAGTTGTAAAACTAGTTTAGGACAAGTTAGCTAATCTGGGCTAAAATTTTTGGCACTTCTGGCGTATAGTCTCGACATAACCCCCACATACTTTTATTTCTTTCGGCCGATGCACAATGCCTTGATTTTGCATCAATATAACACATCAATCAATAACTCCCGAGACTAACATTGAAAACAACATTTTTTTTGCAAATTTTTTTTTTATTCATCAACATAACACCTTTTGTTAATCACCTTTTAGGGTGATACAATCGTTCCAACGCTTTTCCAAATATCTAGGGGAGAGGGGGGGGGGTTTGATACCTTTTTTTTTTTTTTTTCGCAAGAAATCTTTTTTGTTGCGAGTAAATAGCGATAAACAGCTTTCTGAATCATCGACTCGTTGCTGTTTTTGTTCCATCGAATGCAATCGCGGCACCCACTTGGAAAAAACCTTTTTCACTTCACTTCAAAAAACCTTTTTCACTTCACTTCAAAAAACCTTTTTCAGTAAATACACTTCCATATGATATCTGTGTCATCTCAGCAATCTCACGGAGCTTCACTTTACGATCTTTCATTATAATTTTTGTCACTTCACTCACATTTTCTGGTGTAACGGCTTCCACAGGTCTACCCGAGCGTTCCGCGTCATTTGTGTCGGTACGACCACGTTTAAACTCGGCAAACCACCGACAAATCGTTGCTTTTGATGGACAAGAGTCCGGGTAACATTTTTCAATCCATTGTTTCGCTTGCACGGTGTTTTTACCCATTAAAAAACAATGTTTTATCAGAACACGAAACTCGGTTTTTTCCATTTTTTAAGCAAACTACAAAACAACTTTACTCCAACCTCGATAACTCAGCTGTTTCTGGTCCGATCGACTTAAAATTTTGACACGTTTCAAGCAAAGGTTAGTACTCTAGAAAGACCTGGTTACTGGTTTACTACGAGCGCCATCTCTGGGTTAGTCTCGGGAGTTATTGTTTGATGTGTTATATAAACCTGCTGTAGCCTAACATTTTCGAGTTTGTTTTGCATTGTAAGACATGTACATAATCAAAAACATTCTTTGGGAGAATTATAAATGCATAAATTTTTTTGTGTATTATTATGCACATCATATCAATGCCTATTACGTTCTCAAATTAATATCTAATAAAAATGCGAGAATTTTAGAATTAGTTAAGGTTTTTACTAAGATAGTCAGTTAGTCGATAGCTGAAAAGGAGAAACTGCTAAATTAAAAGCAGCTAAGGGTTTGCGATTGTATTTATCTTTTTTTTTTCTTTTCCCAATCTCTACGTTAATTTATTTGCTTATTTCAAATTTAAAAAAAAAAAAAAAAAACGGTATGAAAAAGTAAATCAAGCAATTTAATTCAACATTACCCCCTTTGGAATATGTAATGGGTGAAACATGTTGCGTATGAGTGAGAGGGTGGAGGATTTATGATTGGGATACTCTGAAAGAAACAGATAACTAAGGGATACGCGAACTGAAAAAGGATGATATAACCGCTGTTCTATACTATAAAGCCATTACTTTTATATTTTTAAACTGAAAATTGAGTATTTATGAAATGTATCTAATTTTTCAATATAAGTAATCATTCCTCCGTATTACTCGGTCATGCTTTAATACAGTTCCGTGTTACCTGAGGAAAATTCACATAAAAAACAGCTTCACTCAATATCTGGTTTTGAGAATCAGATAAATTTTTTTGCAGCATTTATATGTAAAGTTTTGAAGGGTTAAATTTAAAATTAAGCAAATTCCCATACTGCACGGAATGAAATAAGAGCTTTTGAGGGCACGAAATATTTCACTGGAAAACTTTTATTTGAGTATGTGAACAGTATCATTTTTGACTGCAAAAGTTTGAAATTTATTAGAATTGGAAATACGTTTTATTCGAGGGGTATATTTTAAAACATTGTGTTATCGTATTCGTATTATTCAACTTTTTTTTAGAAGTGATGAAAAATAGAGGATCAAACTAGAAACTCTCCGTTATTATTTCCTTCTGTGGTCATTACAAATAAAATGTCAAACAGTCACGATTCAGTAGTTAGGTTGTGATTGCTTAGTAACATCTCTCTGAGAAGCAACACGAAAGCTATTGGCAACGGACCTCACAATTTTGAATCTACGTCAAGAGACTAGGACAACACCTAAGCATTCTCCTACCTCTCCAAATTTTCACACCACACTAATGGGAGAATTTGGGACTTTGACCAGATTTAACGTCCATTCTTCCCACTACACAGTGGATATTTAGAGGCATCAGGACTCAGCCCCCAACTCAACGAAAACAACGCCGGCGTGAGTCTGACCAGGCTACAAATGCCACTCAATAGTCAGATGAGAAAATCACACCCTGATTATTACATTTTGAATTCCGATTTATGAATAATCAATTCTTAATTCCTAGCATACTCTATCTTTGGATACAACTTATACGCATCAGGATATAATAACTTTTTCTTCATACAATATTTTATATCTTGTCCAATCAGGGTCAAGTTTTTAGAGTGGGTGCCTAATGGTTATGGTCGTAGATTCGCGGCCAGCGTTGTTTTTGTCTGTCGAGGGACAAACTATAGACCCACTGTGTAGCGGGGTAGATGGACGTTAAATCTGGATGAGGCCCCATATCCTCCCGTTGATGGGATGCGGAAGTTTGGAAAGAGAGGTGCCAATTCAGATGTCGTCCGTCACTCGACAGGTGACCGCAGTAGCCAAATGGTGAAGGCATCGGACTCGCAGCTGGTGGTTTCGTTGAGTCGTAGGTTCGAGCTTTGATGCCACAAAAGACCCGCCGTGTAGCCGGGGCTGATGCAAGTTAAATCTGTCGGGGCCCAAAGTTCTCCTTTGGCATGGTGTGGAAGTTAGGAGGGGGGGTTGCCAGCTCAGGTGTCGTCCTCGTGACTTGACCGAGGTTCAAAATTACGAGGTCTGTCGCCAATAACCCTCGTGTTGTTTCTAGTGCGACGTTAATAAAACCAAACCGTCACTTGACAGAGGTTGAAAATAACGAGATCCACTACCAATAGTTTTCGTGCTGCTTCTCAGCGCTACGTTAATAAACAATTAATATCACTTCGATTTCTTAGATTTATAGATGAAGTTCCGATTCATCGATTCTAAGTAGATCTACTGTGGCTGAGATCCAATAACTTCTTACGCTTCGCAGTTGATCACTGTTCCTTTGTTTATAGTTTCAGCTCTACTCTGTACCACTAACAAACTTCCTATCCTAATATTAAATTCTTCACTCCTTATAAATATAATTATTTAATCTATTCGTCACTTTTCACTGTTTCTATTCTTATCTACATGAGTCTCGTTTCACTCATTGGGAGAGCTATTCAACAAGGACCACGCTATAAATTCAAGATAACGCTTAAAAAAGTTCACAAGATGAGGATATCTCGTTAGAAAGAAAGCGTGTAATGATGACGGGAAGAAACATTAAATACATATTAATATGTAATGCTTTGATGAAAAATTACTTCCATTATTATATTACTTCTAACTCTAAAAATATTGTAACATCGTTTCTTAATTTTTGGAACTTACTTTTTTGCATTCTTTCTTTGTTTCATTTGACACGAATTCGCATAACACGTAAATTTCTAAAAACATAATAACCGTATTATAAATGAGTTATCTGTACATTGGATAGTGGATATATACATCGCAACCGTTTGAACTATCATCCTTTAACATTAGGGGGGTTTCCGGATCAACTATCCCAAAGTTCACTAGTTATACTCCATTCCCCTTTCTGCTAAAAATTGCTGTGATAAACACATGCATCAATTTATACAAATTCGCTCAAGTAATCAAAACAAGCGTTTTGCTGTGGCAGCGATAATAGACGTAATCCACTGGCTTACAAATATCCCCCCCCCCCCATCGTCGACCTTATATTTGCTATTTAATTTTAAGAAAATAAGAAGAATTAGATTCCTCTTTGCAGAGGCATTTCTTACGGAACGCCATTTTTACTACTGCGTAGTTGGAGAAATTACCAAAAACAATTGTTTGTAACATTGAGATAAATTGAATATGTTATATACCATTCTGTAGATAATTTCGTAGCTTTCCTGTGGTCTATAACATGTCGCCATCTATTGAAGTAAAAACTAAAATTACAGTTTATTAAGAAACCAGTGCCGTTATCTGGCGGCTATATTATTACGGTTGATGATGGCCGTGGTAGCCTACTGGTTAAGACAGCGGACTCACGGTGAGCGGTTTTCGTTGACTCGGGAGCTCGAACCTTGATGCTCGTCACTTGATCGAGGTTCAAAATTACAAGGTCCGCCACCAATAGCCCTCGTATGTTGCTTCTAGTTTGACATTAATAAAACCAACCATCCACACCGCGCTAACGGGAAGACTTTGTGCCTCGACAGATTTAACGTGTACCAGTCCAGGCTACACGGCAGATCTTCAGTGGCATCAAGGCTCGAACTTACGAATCGAAGAAAATCGCCAGCCTTAAGTCAGCGACTATGGCCACTAGGCTACTGCGACCAGCGGATTGCAAAGGATTAATATTGGAATATTTATCTATGTGGGGAAAATGTTCCTAGTTTGGGGGGAGGGTCCGAACTATTCAAAATTTTAAACTAAAAGATCTACTTAATCACATTCATCTTAAAGCTCATCAATATTATATTTTCATTTTGACCCGAAAAAAGTTGAAATCAAGAACTCGAGAATTTAGATTTAATGTCCTTGACATTTGAGACATTAGTCTTCCGATTAACTTTATTCCAAGCTATGCGGAATGTATATTTGATTCCCAGAAAATATTTTGGAAAATTCGACTCTCACTTTTAGAAACATCATCAAAGCTGCATTTTCTCCGGATCATTTGATTTTTCTTTCTGTAAAATAACAGAGAATAATCGAAGAATATTATATCTAGGGTATTTATTTCTTTTTCATCACAAATTCAAGCGCATCATTATCGAGGAAGAATTTTATGAAGCTTGAAGAAAGTTCCTTTTTGATTCCGATGGACAAGGTGCGTGAACTATCGTAATTCGTTTTTAATCTGAATTCCGGGTCTTTCACTTTGATTTGGTCAAGGAAAGAGAAATGGGGTCGGAGTTCGGTGATTTTATCTAAAAAAGTGGGATGACTGATATGTTACTATTTTTACAAATGTTAAGTTTTTTGATTTCTTCTCCATAACTTGCAAACAGCGTATAAATAATTATTCTTTTTATAATAAGATGTTGAATGTATAAAGTTATTATTTCTTTGACTTTTAAATGATTTTTTTGGTTTTTTTTTTCATTTTGATTTTATTAATCATGTGACGTTGAGTTATTTGTGATTTTCTCTTCATTAACCTCGGGGATTTTATAGCAATTCGAATTGCATAAAATTAAAATTTCTTCCCAACCAAAATGAAATGTGATCAGGTAAATAAGATGAAGATAGAAGTGAAGTGAACTGAATTAGAGATAAAGATATATAAATGAAATAGAATTAAAGGGAAGTGAGGGGAGATAGAGGTTAACGATTTGCTGATAGACACTTATAATTTGGATTGAAGCATGTTTATTTTATGGATTGAAGCTAATTCTAGTTTTAGTGTGAAGAAAAGAACCAGCTATTTGCGAGAAGTATTTGAATCAGAACAAGTGAATTGGTAAGCTAAGAATTTATTAGTTGATCCTAATATAGAATTGACGCATTAAGTGGGATTCGACAGAGAGAGTGACCTTACCTATCTATTTTTGATAAATAAAGTATTTTATCTTGTTCTTACGTATCTTCAAATGGAGTCTCGCATTTATTAACTGTTTAATTAAAAAAGACGAGGGGACTGTTGAATTAAACAATGAAGGACAGTCAGTACAATTACTAAATGTTAATAATTTAACATGTATAGTAGCACTACTTGTAAAAGGAATTTCAACGCTTCTTTATAAAAGTTTTAAAATAGGCAGAATTTATAGCATGATATATATTACTATAACGAGGCCCGTTCCTGGCGAGAATGCAGCAAATACCCGCAGGTAGTCTACAAAATTTAAGGGTGCCAAATTTGGTCGGTATCTTGTAAAGTGGAAGTTACTTATGCAAAGATAAATACAATAATCAAATATTTTTTTTGTCCTGCATAGCAAGCATGAACTTGACTTACACAGATTTTTTTTTTTATTATTGTTTGTTGATTTTTCCCCCTAACTGTAAATATCTCTTATTCATTTTGTATGACTTCAAAAAAATTATTTTTTTTAAAAATGTCAGCATTTTGGTTTTTATCGTTTTGCAAATACTGTTTGCTTAACATTAATAATTATTTTTTTTGTACATATATGTTTTATGTGTTTAAAAATTACATAGGGGGTGCTAAAAAAAACCCGCACCTCGACCTTCCAGAAACAGATCTAACTAGTTATAACTAAAAACTATAGAGACGTTCAGAGTTACTGGAACTGATTCTTTTAAAAGGTAGCCCTCAAACACTCTTTTAATATTTAATTTTAAATTTGTTATTTTAAAACCTTTACTTTTGAATACTGTATTTACTTTTCGAATTGATTTTTTTTTTAGGTTAGGGTTCCCTAATACAGCTAGTGTTGCAGTCTATAAATCTTCTATACGGTAATGAATATAAAGTGATTCATTAGCTGATAATTGTTAGTTTTTTTAATTGAATTGTTCATGAAAAATATCTACTAAAATAGTATTTTGCTCTCACACGTATGAAATTAGTGAAACTGTAATTTTTTGGATGTAATAAAATACATTTTATTTTCTGTTTCATATTTAACTTATTGGCTTATATAACCAGCTGCACATTTCAAGTTACATTTTATCGGCTGTGAGACGGAGTGAGGAGCTGTAGCTTCTTTTTGTTTCCTTCTTTCCGTTGATCAATGATGACATGTTACAGACCATTGGAAGGTTTAGAAATGGATGTTTTGAATGGTGTATAACACATTCGATTTATCTCAATAGATCGCGAGTTATCAGCGATTGTTTTTGGTGATTTCTCCAACTACGCGGTAGGGAAAATGGTAAACCTTTCGAAATATCACTTTGAGGAGAATTTAGATTCTTTTTCTTTTAGCTTTACAAACGTTCTTAAAACTTTTTTCTTAAAATTAAATAGTAAAAAAAAGGGTCAACTAAAGGGGAAAATATTAGCAAGCTAACGTGTTAAATATGAATTATCTTAAAAGTGATTACAATATTAAGGTTCCCGTCTACCCACCATTTTGATTTCGTAGACGTAATGTTAATCTATGGAATTTTAACTTTAATTCTCGCATCTTTATTATTTGATCTATTTGAATGCAATAAAGTGCCTTTGAAAGAGCAAAAAATAATCAATGCTTCTGTGGAATTACTTTTTCCCTAAGAGTTTTAAAAACATTTTTATTCTTATTTTAATTATTCGTTTTTGAGTTTTTCGGTCTTTAAAGAATATTTTCGATATTTTTTAAAAATAGGAGGAAAAAAGTAATTCCACAAAAGCATTCATTATTTTTTGCTCTTTCAGATGCACTTTATTGCATTCAAATAGATCAAATAATAAAGATGGGAGAATTAAAGTCGAAATTCCATAGGATTAACATTACATCCACGAAATCAAAATGGTGGGTAGACGGGAGCTTTAAGCGCTCTCCCATTCAAGTAGATTGCTCTTTTACTATGCAATATATAAAGTTATTAAGTTAAACATATGATGCAATTTATTAAGAATATATGGTAATATTTTAGTTCCGAATGCTTAATGGTTTGTAAGTGATAAAAAATAAGTTACGTATTATCAAATAAGCTGAGTCGAATTACATCCTTATATTAATTAGATTTGGTATTATTTATAAAAGATTTGATATATATACTACATCTTTGTGCATATAAATAACTTGGTGATAGATTTTTAAGTCTTTTAATATCTAATTAGACATTAAACATTTTTATTATAAGCTTTTTATCCCCTCATCAATAAAATATTCAGTTAATTTATTCATTGAAGATTACTAAACAAATATAAAGGAATATAGAAAATTTTCAATTTTCTAACTTAAAAGAATTAAAAAAAAAAACAACAACTAAATTAAGATGTTGAAAGTTATCTCATCAAGCCTGCTTTCCGTTATAAAAAGTGACTGATTCTTACTTTTGTCTTACTTTTTAGTGTGAAAATTTTTGTATTATTATACAATTCCGAAAAAAATTTCACACACACACAAAGAAAACTTGTCAAAATTTACTCATAGAATAATTAGCATTCCTTATTAATCTGAACACTTCTGGTATAACCTTGTTATGCTTATTCATTTAAGGTGCCCGAAAAAAATTAAATAAAAATGATTAATTTTAGAAAATTTATTTGAAAAGAAGTTATAGAACGCAATGAGTCTTGTAGAATACGTAA
This sequence comes from Nephila pilipes, assembly GCA_019974015.1. NCBI lineage: Eukaryota > Metazoa > Arthropoda > Arachnida > Araneae > Nephilidae > Nephila > Nephila pilipes. Next base: position 1,370,653 of record BMAW01015162.1, on the reverse strand, counting down.
TTCTCTCATATCTATTGAAGAAAATTTAAAAAATATATGTAGACCATCTATATGAGAAATTAATGCGTTATGTGGTAAAGCATGAATGCGTAAATAAAATTTATTTACATTTAAGGAAACCGAAACACCAATTAAAATTGAGGGAAGTCTTACGTGAAAAATGCCAAGAGGCTAAAAAAGACCGCGGTTGACTAAAAAGTTTCTCTACTCATTAATAGATGGCGGTGCAAGTGCGCTTTTCGGGGAAACGTCGTTGACGGCAAGAATCGCGGATTGCGTAAGTATTCTTACTGGTTTTATGAATCATATGGTATAAAATCCCTGATCACAGTATATCAGTGAATTTTGTGCTTATTTCAAATGCAGTTTTCCTTCGACCGACGAAATCACGAGCTATGAAAAATAAACTCATCGGTTAAAAACAAAATCAGAGGTATTGCACACGCACATCGTTTAAAAAAGAAATGGAGTATTTTCGACAGGAACGCAGGAAATAGGTTCAAATGATGTGCGATTCTGTTCTGCAATACTTGTAAATCCAGAAAGTGGTGTGGAATTTAAATCCTCCTTTCCTATGGCGGGATTATTATGTATAAAAATAAGATAACTAGAGTCCAAAGTTATGTTTTTTTTTATATGCTTATTTTTTAAAAATGACGACAAATAGATTTCGTGTTTAATTATGTATATTTTGTAATTATGTTTTCATATCGTGTAAAGTTATTCACGAAAAGTACTACCGATAATTTGCTATATAATTTTGGAATTTTATTGGTATTAGTTATGCTTAGACTTTATTCCCCACTTTTCATATACTTTTGCCACAGTGTATAAAAATCAAATAAAATGTCTTATAGTTATGAATTTTTAGTTTATATTCACGGGTTAAAGACTTCCCCGTAATTTACTGGAAAACCGGTTTTGCTTAAAAATTTTACCGAACTTCCGATAATGGAAAAAGTCAGCAAATTGCCAATCATCAAGGGCTATCCAGAAAAGGTATTCTCTTATTTTATGTTAATTTAAATTTCTATTTTACCCCCCCCCCAAGAAATGCGCCCTCTCTTCTACATCTTTTGTTTACTCATTCAATTCGTAATTATTTACTATAGATGTTTATTTATGCAGTTTATATCTGTTATTGGCTATTATTTTATGAGATAGTTGATTTTTCTTCGTAATTTTAATTTCATAATTTCATAGAATTAGAAAATGGTAATTAAATTATTATTATAAACTTAAATCATTTTAATTCCACAAAAAAATCACTTTATCTTGAACTTATGGATGGGAAATGTGCGCTTATTTCGAGATACTGTTCAAATGTATATATATTCAAATTAAAATTAAAAAGAAGAAAAGAAATTGAAACCACACACACACATTATATATTTTGATTTGGTGAAATCAGTTGCTGTCTGGACCTTGTACATTCACATCATTCAAAAGCCCTTCTCCAAAGGCCGACCTTGGGAGAAGTTTCAATATTTGATTGTATACAATTCCAAAAATACGTTTACCTTTAAATATAAATTATAAACTCCTTACTGAATTAAAAAAAAAATTCCGGTTGCTAAGGTGATTGTTTATCAACATCGTACTGAGGAGCAACATCAGGACTATTGGCAATGGACCTAAATGGAATTTTGAACTTCGGTTAAGTGATGAGGATGACATCTGAGCTAGCATTTCACCCTAGAATTTTCTACACCACACTAACGGGAAGACTTGGGACCTCGACCAGGTTTAACGTGCATCATCCCCGCTATGTGACGGGTCTTTAGTCGGTATCGAGCCCACGACCCGACGAAAATAATACCGGTCTCGAGTTCGCGACCATGCCCACTAGGCTACCGCGGGATCCGATTGCAGAAAATGTAACGTGGTACTTTGATTTTATGAAATGCGAGCCTTTTGTGGCTTAGGATTCGTGGGCGGCGCTTTTTGTTCAGTCGTGGGTTCGAGCCTCGATGCCACAAAAGACCTGCAGTGTAGTCGGGACTGATGCACGTTAAATCTGTCGTGGCCCAAAATCCTCCCGTTGGCGTGGTGTGGAAGTTAGGAGAGAGGGGTATCAGCTAAGGTGTCGTCCTCGTTATTTGACCAAGGCTCAAAATTGTGAGGTCCTTCTCCAATAGCCTTCTTGTTGCTTTTAGTGCGACGTTAATAAAATCAAACAAAACTGTAATTACAATGACATATAGTAAAAATAAAAATTACTCTTGATTAATATTAACTTTAGATTTGTCATGATTCTCCATTAATTATAATATTAATTTATATTTCAGTAAGTTTCAGTAAGTATCCTGTTGCATTTTTAAATTTAAAAAATACTTTCGTTTATAAAACGAAGTCTCCTAAAGAGTTTAAGGTTGCCTTCTCCCGAAGCTAAAGAAAAGATCTAAATTCGAAAAAAATTCTTTTTGGGATCGAAAATTTCTCCAATATTCATATCAGATTTCAATTTTGCTAACATACTATAAGCAGCATATTTTAATTTACTTATCATTTTAATGTAAATCAATTCCCCTTGATTCTTGAATAAAAAACTATATTTTAATACTTATTATTTTTTTTTTAACATTTTATGTTAAAGGAAAAAAATCGCTTTGCAATTAAGATTTTTAAATTTTGAAAATGTAATATATTGAAACAAGTATGTATTTTGTAACCCCACAAACCTATGCAGATTTTGGAGCATTTTTTATACCTGAAAAAGTGTTCCGAGTTTGGGTGATATTTTTTAAAATTTTATGTAAATTTTGCTTTGATCCTTAATTTTTAACTATTGAATTCTTGCTCAAATTATTCCTTAAAATTCATTTAAGTATTATTTTATTTTTTTTTATACATATACTTTTTTTTTTAAAAAAATTGTTTTGGGTTTTCGAGCGTTTTTCCTTTCGCTAACCTTTTGAAGTACTTCTTTATGACATTATTTGATTTGAGAAACTAGCCTTGGAGATAAACTTTGATCTGTGTAGATCAGCTTTATAATACACTCTAAAAAAAAAAAAAAAAAAAAAAAAAAAAAAAAAAAACGACACACCAAGATGGAGTCACCCGATTGTAATGAAATTTCGTATGCAAAGACATTTTAACCGCACATGCAAATGATCAAGATTGGTGTCCAATGAATGAAAAATGGGAGCTACAGCGTATCGGAACTGCGCACTCAGCAGGAGTATATAAGAAGCTATTCTCAATTTGATGGTCACATTTTCTGTTGCATTGGGATTTAGGATACCTTTCAAAGATAGAAAAAATGCCTTGAAGCAGGATTCGAGCTCATTATGAGCAACTTGCAGAGTGTGAAAGAGATCGTATCATTGGATCGAAAGAGGTAGGTTGGGCAAATCGGAGAATCACTCGTTATATGGGTCGAAGCGATGTGACGATTAGAAGATGCGGGCAGGAATGGATGGACAGTGGCAGATATCAAAGTCATGATGGTAGCGGTCAACCTAGGGCCGCAGCAAATCGGGAGGAAAGAGGGATTGTCAGATCAGCTGTCACAGCTTCTGATTCATCGATATCGACCATTAGACGTGCGACCCACACACGAGTGTCCACCATGACCATTCACAAACGGCTGATGGAACGAAATCTACGCTCGTATCGACCGCTATGCCACCTTCTACTCACTGACTAGGGACGTATTGTGTTTAGCAACGAATCTTGCTTCCAACTGCATGCTGTCGATAATCGAAGACGTGTCTGGAGACGTCCAGGGCAGCGTGCATATCCTGCTTTCAATATTGCACGCCACGCAGGCCCTCATCCAGGAATTATGGTCTGGGGTGTCATTTCCTTTGATAGTCGGACCCATTAAGTCGTCATTAGAGGCACGCTTACAGCACAGAGGTACGTCGACGACATTCTGAGATCTGTTTTGCTACCATTACTTTTGCAGTACCCTGGCCTTATTTTTCAGCAAGATAATGCCAGACCACAGATGGTCGTGTTGCTATCAACTGTCTTAATACTTCTTTGGCCAGCCAGATCTCTCTCCAATCGATCATGTCTGGGATATGATGGGAAGGCGACTGCATCAACCAGGGAATCCTGATGACCTAGCCCTACAATCGGAGCAACTTTGGCAGAAGACCATCGGGGAGTTTTATCACTCTATGCCACGTCGTGTGGTAGCTTGCATCCAGGCTAGAGATGGGTCAACACCTTATTGAGCTCATTATTTTGTAACGATGTAACTCTGAAATAAATCATTAATTTTTTTTGAAATTTAAATCATTTTCCATTCTGTACAAATATATAATAATCTTTACTTTATTGATCTCTCTCTCTCTCTCTCCCACACACACGGTTGTCTTTCGTTTAATAGAGCTTTTATAATGATTAAAATATGTTTAAGAAAAGAATCTCTTTCCTAATCAATAGACAGTATTGTCTAGCTTTATTTCCGTTTTGTTTATTTTTAAAGGATTTTTTTCTCAATTTTTTTCTTGATATTTAACTATATATAATTTTCTTGTTTTTTTAATTTCTTCTTTTTCTTTTTTTTTTAAAATTTAACAATCAATAATTTTGATATATATATATATATATATATATATATATATATATA
>BMAW01015162.1:1344168-1356832 GCA_019974015.1 Nephila pilipes | reverse complement strand
GTTTCATTGCTGACCAGCAACAACTATTTGGGTGGTAAGAAAAAGAGCCAAATGACACAGCACCTTCTCGAATAGAGAGTTGTAGGCACAGTTTTAGTATGGAAAGAAAGACCACCACAATAACTTTTCTCCAATTAAATCTTTGTTTACAACATAGATTTCGTGATTTTCTTCACTCAACCTCGGGGACTTTAATTAATTTAGAAAAAAGTATGAAATTGCAGCTTTTTTAAACTAAAAAATGAAACATGATTAAGTAAATTAGATAAATATAGAATTAAAGAGAAGTGATTAGATAATGATGATAAATAAAGGAAATAGAATTAATAAAAAAAAGATAGAGGTTAGTGACTTTCTGTCAGCGAAATGTTATACGGATTAAAAAAAACTCTTTCTACCAGTTTGATGAATATATATACATATATACATATATATATATATATATTTAGCTACGCAGTTACTGCTGAAGAGAGCTGTTGAATTAAGAACGAGTGTACTGGTAAGATAAGATTTTATTTAAATTATAAATTAGATTGCTAGTTGTGATGGAATTCTAGACAGAAAGTAGATATCTCATTATGATATTAAATAATTTTGTTTTGTTCTTTATACCTGTCTTCAATTGAAGTTTAGTTTTTGACTAATATATTGGATTGAGATATGGGTGCCGTTGGGTAATGTGAGGGACAGATGTCACAAATTTACAGAGAAAAATACAAAATACAAGAAAAAAAAAGAAACAATATTCACATACCGAAAATCGCATGTATAAGTATTGTAATAAAAGTAATTATACAACCAAATGAAATTAATATGGTGTAACTCATCTACATTACTTCATTCTACCTTTATTGTAAACCTTATATATAATAGTGACGAATCAATAGTCAAATGAATAGAAAATCTTACAGTGCTGATAACCAAATTATTTTATTTAGATCTATGAATATTTAACATACTATATCTGTTAAAAGATTTCTGATTCTGAAGATTAATATTATAAGGATTACTTATCTTACTGAACTAATATAGTCTAGTACTTAGTGGATTTTAGAAATGACGTTTCGATTCAGTGACCATATGCGGTTCCTTCCTGTCTTTGATCTGATCATTCTTTACACTTGTCAGTACATTCACTGTTTCTTCGTTTATAATTTCCACTGACTCTCTCTACAACTAATTAACTTCAGTATTAAACTCTTCGCTGCTTATAAATGCAATTTATCAAATCTATTCACAACATTTCACTAATTCTAATTTACCGAAATCGCATTTAATCCACTGGGAGAAATCTTCAATTCAAGCAAATTATTTTAAGCCCCAAAGTGTTAGCGATAGAACCACGTTACAATGTTTTTTGTTTTACATTTTTAATAAAGTATAGTCGTGAAAAATTCGAAAAAGAAAACAATTGAAAAGTGATACACATACAAAATAATTATTATTCTACTAAATTACAAATGAGAAAATTAGAAATCCTATAAATCATACCGAAATGTCAGTTGAGAAAGACCCCCTCCCCCCCAATAAAAAAGAGAATTGAATTATGATACACAAACAAACCATTCATTAAGAGATTATTCGTATAATTACATATGCTATATAAATTATGTTAATCTATTTCTGTGTCCAGTTCCTTTGTTGTATATTTCCAGTGGAAGAAAAACGAATAAGAATTCAATAAGCAAAAAAGTTAGTTGGAATTTATTTACACAACTATTGTGGTGCATATAACTAACAATCAAAATACACTAAGACATTTTTCTTTCCTATATTTTTGCGACTTATCTCTAAGAAGAGGAGAGCAAAACAAAATTGAATAATAACACAAAAGAAAAAAAAAAGCCACCAGTTGAAAATCGTCTGGAAGAAGTTACGAAAACGACTCCATCTTCCGTAATTCCCATCTGGGAGGACACCAGCCGAAATAGAAAGCTTGGAACTTCCTTGCGGCTGGCAACACAACAGAAAGCACTTGGCAACCCACCCTCTTGGGATGAATCTATTCTCATTACGGGGTCGACTTGGGACCCCCGATCCCTCATCATACTAACGATGTCTTGGATCTTTAATGCCCACGGATCAATCCGGGACCTCCGGACGTCTAGCCAAGACGAATTTCTTCAACAGTTGACACCAGGAGACCTTCCTCCCTTATTGTCTGGAGCTGGGGATGGAGAGAGCGGTGCGAAAAAGAAAATGAAGGGATTGTTGGTGTGTCTGGAAAGTTGCTCTCACACTAAGATGGAAATGATGGACATATTTTTAAAGGAAAAGAAGGTAGAAGAAAAAAAAATAAGAAAGACATTTTTTGTGGTAATTTTATGGTTAGAATTCGTTATAGGTATTTTAATACAATAAGATAGCAAAAGACGGGATTTAATTACATGAGTTTGGATAATAGTTTCCTATACAACTCAACTTTTTATTTTTTGAGTAAACCATTTTAGTGTTGTTTCGACATATTTCCGTAAAAATGTCGGTTAAATTAAGCAAAATCAAGAAATAATTGAACTTTTTTAGAATATAAATGTAGAACTTTATGAACAAGAGAAGTTGCAACTCAACTTCTTGGGTCTAAAAGGATGGAATTAAATATTAATTATAATATTAAATTAATAAATGGATAGCAAATTGTAAGTCTCTCTCTATTTCCATGCCAGTATTATGGAACACTATAACTTTAACCAGTATACGGTATTTGGCATTAAAAGAGTAGTGGAAAGAGTAGAAAACTGAAATAAAAACAAAATTTCTTTCGTATTTAATTTATTTTTTCAAATTTATATTTTTGTACCCATAAAAATCTATATTTTCGAAGGCATTTGGTTTCGGTATTTGAAGAATAGGAAATATTTTGTGTAGAAGGATAATTAATGCCCCGGATGCTGTTGCAGAAATAATGAGTAAATTGTTGAAAATATCTTTTTAATAGTAGGACCTTTAATTGCTCATCAAATATCGTTATTAAATGGTTAATTCGAAGCAGAAACGTAATTCTTCTACAAAAAACAAAGAAATGTATACAAATAACTATGATAAAAAAAACTACACTTTATGACAAAGAACAAACACACAAATGAATAAATATAAGTTTTCAAAAAATTACTTGAATATAGACAGCCAGAAGTTTTGAAGAATGCGACGCTATGTGACATAATATGCGTCAGAAGTATGCACAGTGGAGACAAAATCTACCTTATCGGACACTTTAACATCAAATTTTAAGAAATCTGAAGCAAGTTTTGAAAAAAATCGCTTTGAAATGCTCATCATCGCATCTCATATTTTCAGTGTATTGAATTTCGCATCATCGCACCTGACCATTTTTGTGCTACGCCACACACACGCCCGCGCGAACCTAACCTGGATTTGTTTCATTGGTTTGAATTGATACTATTCTGGATCATCTCTATTTAAGTTCTGAACACTGTGAACATTTCTTTCAGAACTTTGCATGCATAAATTGAATTTTCGCAATGTTTAGCTTTGTTATGATATTAAATTGTGTGTGTGTTTGAAATAAGCCAGTAATTTTTAATAAAGTCTGTTAGTCTCATTAATTATAAAAATAAAACTATTACAATAAAACTTCGTGTATTTTTCCAAAGTAGAATCAACAAAATGATACGGGGAAGAAGTTAATATCTTTTTTATAATGAAAAGATTTTTGAGTATGTATTACAAAGTAATAAATTAATACCGATTATTAATTCATGTTCATATCAATCAATTGTATATCTATGTATAAATAAGGATTAGGCTTTCAATAGACTCCATTTTCAAGATTCTTGTATTCCTACGATATTTTCATTTCAACACGTTAAATTTATGAATGTCTTAGGGAACTTTATCTTCTATTTACTTCTGCTGTGTCATTCCTCTAAGATAACTAGCTATTAGTTAGATAAATTCTGCGTATCAATTTATCTCCTTCACTTAAAATCCGAATCTCTGGTCATCATATAAATATCTTATACATATTTGTTGGTAAGCAATTTGATATTAAACTTTTCAGTCTTTCAAATAACATCTGAAGTAGGAAGTAACTTGAGTAGATTAGTTTTTAGGTGTAAACTGATGGGAGGATAGCTTAAAAACGAAAGGACAAAATGGGAAAAGATTTTCGTTTTATAAAAAATCTTGGTTTCCGTGTTGGATATAAATAATTTCAGACCAATTTTTTCAGCACTGAAAATTATACATGCATGTGTGGATAATTTCACTGAAAAAACTGTATGTAAAAAGTAAGATGAGTTACTGACGACGTAGTCAATTTTCTTACGTTTCATTCCTTTCACTCAATAATTATCTAAATGGGGTAGAAGAACCATTAGTCCCATAGATAATAATAATAATTTAACGAAAAACAATGAAATAAACATCCAACCCATTGTATTCCTATCACATTTTATTAAAAAATTCAATTTGTGAAGAAAACTGAAAGTACAGTGCACTGGAAATCATCATTACGCCTTGTCCTCGACTTATGACCCATGCGAATTACGACCGCAAAAAATAAATACGCAAGTCATCGAAGCGATAGATTCTGATACAGATTTATCTCAAGAGCGTTTTGAAAGCAAAACACGTCATTTTTCATGTATCAAGAATGTATTGACCATATGGGAATATATACCAAAGAAGTGTTTATGCCAAGAATTTTGGGAAAAGTGTCTCAATTGTCATATGATTGAAGGATTTGACTATTAAGAGGAGCTAAAAGTGATTAGAGACGACATTTTTACTATTGTAAGCAATTGAGTACAGTAGGATAATTCGTAGCAGAAGGGACCAGAAAAAAAAATTGAACTGTACACGTTTTTCTAAAGAAAAGAAATAAAACTAAAAAGAATTAATCCAACACATACGATTAAAGATGATTTATCATCCAAGCTTTAATTTACAAAATACATGAACGTTACAAAATATGTATTATATTTTTCAATCAAATCAAACATTTTTACTGTGTACTGAATAAATTGCACAGTTTAAAAAAAATCTTGTATTTTTATTTGCCTCTTTAAATGCAGCCTTTGAGTAATTGGAAATGATTCCTATCTATCAAGTGATGAAAAAACAGATTCTTCTGCATAACACTGACCTTCAAAAACCTGCTAAGCTTGAGAATTCCGAAAAGGAAAAGTGACGTTGCAATGTCCCTCACTATCCTTATACTTAGGAACACTGTTAAAATAATGCACATCAGATGGCAAGTTTCAGAATTATTTTTACCGTAATAATCTAATCCGAATCATTCCAAAAATTCGAATTGTCCCAAATAAAATTCGAATTGTTCCAAATAAAATTCGAATTATCTACAATTTTTTCCCGTTGTTTTTAAACAGAATCTTAAGGATCGGACAAAATCCGTAATTTCGATCTAGAAGAGTTTGAATTATAGAAGTTCAACTATACTACACAGTGAAGTATAAAATATAGAGGAAGTGTCGGATTATGAGACAAAATAACTTTTAGTTGAAGAATTGAAATTAATTGGATGGGGGAAAAAAACGAGAGAAGGCGAGAAAGATGAAGAGGAGTCACACAGAAAAGAAATTCAAAGGGTTTAAGTGATTCATTTTCGCAATTAAATAAAGTTCTAACCACCTTCGAAGCAAATGGACTTCAATGACAAGGGTTTTGCAATGGTTCAATGTATAATTCAAGATGCTGTGCCTATGTTATCCTGAGATATACGAAGGAAAAAAATCTATTCAAATAAAGTTCAGCATGTTCCCCAAAAAGCGATTACCACAACCCGAGAACATAAGATTCAATGAAAGAAAAAAAAATATTTTCAGTTGCATTTTTTATAGCAGCACTTTTTTCAGCGCATGAATGTATGTGGAAATTCCTTAGTTATTTACTATGTTTACATACATTTACTATATTTACTAAGTTATTTTAAGGTTTGTATTTTTGTTTGCAGTACGTACAGTAGAATAGATATTATTCACAATATATACTATAATTATACGTATATACTGTTGGAAATAAATTATTTGGATACAGCCAGAAGGCGCCTTGTCTCGTGTGAGAGCGCATGGGTTCATGGGTAACATTTTCAGAAAACATTTGGATCTTGACCGCAAAAGGCGGATTATTTCTTCTTTTGATGTAATTTCTCGCGACTGCATAAGCAGGTTAAGTTAAAATATGGGTAGTTTGGAAGCCTTTGTATAATTTGTAAATAGCGTAATTAGTTGTTTATGCGTAATTGGAGCGTAGAGAATTAAATAATTGTGTTTAAAATAATTGCTCTCCCTATTTTGCTCGGTGGATTATTGTTCTCGAATATATACATTGACATTTGTGTTTTATGAACAATTTTTATAACTCGTTTAAGTGTGAGTGAGTGATTGCTTATTAACGTCACATTGAGAAGCAACATGAGGACTATTGGTGACGTACCTCGTAATTTTGAACCTCGGTCAAGCGACGAGAAGGATATCTGAGAGCTGGCATCTCCCTCTCGTGTCGAGCTAGACACTAGGCCTGGACACTAGCTAGTAATTAGTGCCATAGGCCGAATGGCTGCAGAAACGGTAATGGCCTGTTGGGATTTCTTAACCCTTTTAGACATTAGCTTAATTTTAACTAAAGAATAAATAAAAATAAAATAGTTTTCCCACTTTTTGGTACCTTATAGCTAATACACTTTAAGTTGTTTTCTCCTCTCAGTGGCAGAATGTAAATTCTGAGTTTCTCGTGGTTACATAAACATGTAAATGGCATGCAAAATTTATAATTCAAGAGCTACTAGATGTTGATTTTGGAAATAATAAGTCATAAAATTTGTTGGTTATAGCATTAATAATTAATCAATTTATGAAACCTCAGTGCAAAGAGCTCATTAAACAAAACTTGCATCTACCGGAGGGTTCCATTTATGAAAGGTTCCGAAATTCTTTTTTCTAAGAAATATCTTAGTTTATATTCTATACTGTTTTTCACTGTTATTTGGGCATAAAACTCAAATTTGTCAAAGGTGTCGCAACGATTTTGCCATCGAAAATGTAAATAGTTTGGTATTTTACAGATTTTTTTGCATTGTTAGTTATTCATTCATATTCAAGTCAATTAAATAACAAAAATTGCGTAAACTCACAAGAAAATTCCTTCTTCTGATATGGTAACTGCATACAATGTAAAATGGGGCATTTTGCTTACATTTCAGTTTGATTTTAGATATCTCTATTCTTAAAACTCTTTTACTGCTATTTTTATTGAAATTTATTGCAGGAATATTCATATTTAGGGTTGAAAACATTAAAAATTTGAAGAAAAATGCTTGAATTTTACAACATCAAAAAAGAGACAAATAATGCAAGCTATGTTACAATGCAGCAAGAAAGGCGACTCTAATACATTTCTTTTCTCAGATACTGTTTGAGTTAGTCGGTCTATTTCTTAACCGAGATGACGAATGCAATGCGAAATACGAAATCACTCCCTGAAAGAAAAGGGCGATAGAGAAGAAAAGAATTGTGCCATAAAGTCCAGTTGAACGCTTTGGTCGGTTCTGGGCCTCATGCGCAACCACGCTCGACCAAACACAGGTAATTTTCCTTTTTTTTTCCTCCCTCACCCTCTAATAACAACACTGCTCCAAGAAACTCAACAAAAAAATTCTCTTCGTAACAAAAAAAGACAATGAAAAAAAAAAAAAAAAAAAAAAGAATACCAGAAGCAGCTGATAGACCATTCTGTCTCATTTCACAGATAGCTCTCCTCCTTCCATCCACTGAAATTCTTTTTTGTTTTGTTTTATTTCTTTTTCTTACAATTTTTTCCACCTCTCTCTCCACTTCTACTTTCATCTTAAGGCTCTGCCAACGGTGGCGCTACTGTAGTATAGTAGTAATTCGACGCCCCAAAATGTTCTCAATTTTCACATCACTTTAGAAGGCCATGATCGAGTGATTTTGGTCAGGGTTAAGACTCATTTCTCGGTACGGACCATTTCACCTCGGGTCTGTTATCAAGGCATAACCCCAGTAGGGACTGCAATGAAGATTTCACACTTTTCAAGTGGAGTTTGAGGGAGAAAAATTTCCTTCTCCGTTCTCTGTGCTTTTTTTTTTTTTTTTTTTTTTGCTTTTAGTATTTTTGCCCTCTTGCTGAAGGAGAAAAGCAGAAAAAAAAAGAATCTTTCGTTTGATAATGATCATTAGAGAAACTCTTCAGAAGTCAGTACGAAATGGTTGTTGTATTGATAATTAGGATATTATTACAAAATGAGTCTATTTTTGTGCAATATTGTTTAACAATAATAGTACCTACATTAGTTTAACAGCTTTTTGATTATTTTTTTTATCGAACCATTTGGCAGCCCGTAGTAATTCAAACTTTAAAACTCAAATACAATCATAACTATTAGATACTGAAGGTAAACGAGACGCCATTGATAAGGAAATATAAGTTTATTTTATGCTAAATTAAATTAGTCTAACTTTTCCACTTTAGGAGCAATAGAAATCATATTTTAACATTAAGTTACATGTATATTTATGTATATATTTATGGCAAGAAAATATTTGTAAACATGACTTAATATGTATGAACAAATAAAAACCAATAGCTATTAGATTCGTATTTGTAAATCATGTACTTATTCGTACCTTTAGATACACTTTGCTTACAATCTACTGAATTTATAACTGTAAAAATTTGCTGAGTACTTATCAATATCACATTCTTTACTCTGAACGTAATTATATATATAAAATCAAAATTTAAATTTAACGCAATTTTAAAAATTTTAAATTTCATGATTGAAATTTCCCCAAATTTTTATACAAATGTTATATAATACTTTAAATTTCTGCATTTTCTTACGAAAAAATTGTAATCACTGTGTAGAATATAATACCATTGAATAACGTGGAAAATGAAAGCACTATGATTAAAGCAGATTTTGAGGAAAGAGTACAAGAATCTTAAAAAAAAGTACTGTAATACTAAATTTATTGTAAAAAGCACTGCAATCATAAATTTTGTTTACGTATTTTGAGAAAAACTTTATAAACTTTTATAAAGTTTTTTATTACTTTTTCTATAGCGTGGGTACGTTTATTTATAATTTTAGAATTCCTTTTTCGAACGTTTCATTTATCAATTGTTCACAAATAATGTATCTATGTGTTTAACGAAGAGCCTTCTATTTCCTAACAACAACAACAACAACAAAAAAAAAAAGCTCTATGCTTAGTTTTTCAAAGAACAGATTTAGCCACTCAAGGTGTGCTTTTTTTACAATTATTATTAAATTACTCAATTAAATATAATAATTAAAGTAAACGATGAAATGTCGAGAAATGGACAATAGTAAACTTTTCCGATATTAAGACTAAAGGAAGCGATAAATTATTAAATTGAATATATATTTAAGCTAAATGTAATTAAAATTGAAGCAAACAATAAAAAACTGAAAAGTGATCTGGTGCGCAAAAATTGATCCATCTAAAACAATAACCCCTTGGGTAGCTAAAAGAAAAGCGTCTTAGAGTCTCAGTTGCCTTAAAATTTACATTTTTATCTTAGTTGGAGAGGAAAGAATGTTTAGAAAAAAAAAGTAATTATTTGTAGTGGTTAGCATTTCTGACTGCGAACACAGTGTCGACCAAGGCTCGATTCCCAATGGCTTCGGCTTGAGTAGCAGGTCAAGGGTCGACTCATACATTCGTGGTCGATAAATGAGTACCAAGTTCGCAAGGAAAGTTAAAGGGGGTCCAGCAACGTTCTCCAGCCACTCAGCCTGGACACTAGCTAGCAATTAGGACCCCAACCCAAAGTAATAGCAACGGAGATGCCCCCTTACCTAATAAGTCTTCTTCGGTTAAGGTGGACTTAAAATAAACTTTAACATTTACTTATTTCAATTAGGGATTTTAATATTACATGTAATATCCAAGGACTACGTAGAAATCTTTTAGCTTTATTTCATGTCATGAAACAACCTCATTAAGATCGTTTGTTATTATAAAATACATTGATAATGTGAAATTAAAAAAAATATTTGACGAAAATATTTGTACAAAAATGCGTAATTAAAAAATTACACATTTTTGTGTTGACAAATGATAAGAATCAAGTCAGATCTTTGTTATACTATTACCCTATTATGTAATTAATTTTCTCTTTGATCAATAATACTTGAATGTATTGAAAGGTTTGTTCAGATATGTTTTGATTCATTTAGTTCATTTTATTCTTTTTTATCAATTTCATTGAAGTTAATTGTACTTTCAGTTTAGTACATAATAATATTTTTAGACGTATAGTCGAAAAAAGAGCTTACTGTTGAGTGAAGGAGATGAGAATTTATTTCTCTTGTAGTGAAAATATCATCAACTACCAATGTCAATGATTCGCATTTAATTTGGAATATGTCTTGAAATTGAATAATTTTAAACAATTTTGCAATCTTATGCGTTATTAGTTGCAACTTGAATTTTCTTTCTATTTCTGTGAAATCAATTTAATTCTGCTCACTTCATATTAAGGCTTACATTTGTTATATCTTGTTCATAATTCCACACATCAAGGTTTACTTTTGTTATATCTTACTTATAATCCAGTTAATTTCATGTCAAGACTTACGTATGCTATATTTCCTTTTGTTACAAATTACTTATAATTCTCTTTACTCCGAATCAAGGTTTACTTCTGTTATATCTCCTTTTCTTATATAATAATTATGTTCTCTCCAAATCAAGACCTACTTTTGTTATATCTTGTTTATAATTCTATTCATTCCAAGCTAAGGCTTATTTTGTTATATTTCTTATGTTACAGTTTAATTTTAATCTGTTCACACCCAATTGAGGCTTAGTTTTTTTTATACATCTCAAGCTGAGGTATACTGAATTAATTTATGAAATAAAAAATATTTGAACTTTTGACTATCTTATGTGAGTATTTGACTTTTGGAACTTTGAATAGTTAAATGAATCAATTTAAGGCTAAACCTCTGAGAATTATGAAGAATTTTGAAATATTATTCCTCGTTAAAAAGACTACGGATATTATCTTCAGTATACTATTTTAATTATAAAATTATTTGTTATTACCAAAAGAAATTTTAACTATAAGAAATCAGTGGCTGAACTTAATGATCAAAATTATAGACATGATATAATTTTAGAATCACTAATTTTATATTCGTTACCTCATTACAGAAATGGGGCTCATTTTTTTTCTTCAGAAACATCCAAGTAAGACATCATTTCCTTTATTCTCTCAACCAAATCTTTTTTTCGTTAATTACCTCTAATGTTTTCTTTATTTCAAGGCTAAGTAACACCTTTCCTTTAACATTCCCAAATCACACTTAATAATGATGCCTACTCACTCTAAATATTTTTCTTTCTCTATGTTATTTCTTGCATTTCTAATCTGTTAAGTTGTGCACGGTAGCCTATTGGTCATGGTCGCGGACTCGCTGCTGGTAGCTTTCTTCGAGTCGTCGACTCGAGCCCTGGTGCCATGAAGACCCGTCATAAAGCCGGGACTGATGCAAGCTAAATCTGTTGAGGTTCAAAGTCATTCCGTTGGCTTGATGTGAAATTAAGGAGAGGAGAGTGCTTTCTCAGGACTTGAACCGAGGTTCAAAATTACGACGAGGTCTTTCACCAACAGCCTTCGTGTTGCTTATAGTGCACCTTTAATAAAACCAAACCAAACTTTATTTGTTAAGTAAAGTCCATTTTAAAAGGACGAGGAAAGAAATGCTGAAAATTCTTTATTTCAGAAACTTAACCCCTGACATAGGTATCTGATTGAAAATGGCATAAAACTTTAAAAAAAAAGATAAAATAAAAATTGAAATCTAAGAATGTTTCCTTTATTAGAGTGAATTTGATGCAAACTAAGAATTTCATCGTTTTAGGATTTTTTTTATATCATAAAAGTTTGGACGAAAAGATAAAGTAACCGATTGAAAAGCCACTGCAAACAGTATATTTTTTTTTCTATCATGCATAAAGTCTTTGTAACATTCCAAAAGTTATTCGTGTAATCAAGCCTTTTATTAGAAATGCAAAAAAAAAAAAAAAATTCAGTCGCATTTTCTCTGCTTATTTTTGAGTTTTAAAAATAAGTAGTAAATAATATAATATGCAAACGTATTAAATATAAAATGTAATAAGAAATATAGATAAATGTTAATATTAAATTATAAGTA
This sequence comes from Nephila pilipes, assembly GCA_019974015.1. NCBI lineage: Eukaryota > Metazoa > Arthropoda > Arachnida > Araneae > Nephilidae > Nephila > Nephila pilipes. Next base: position 1,344,645 of record BMAW01015162.1, on the reverse strand, counting down.
AAGAATCATAGGTAATATAATAATGTACAATTAGTATTAAATTGCAATTAAAATATTATGATTAAGAAATTTATCAAAACTTTAAAGATTAGCGCGAATGCAAAAATAAAGCAAAACATAATATTAATTTATAAAGAATTAATGAATATATCAGATATATTTATTCCTTCAATAAATAAAATTTAATATTTCAGTATCATAAAATTATCAGGAAAACTTTAATGAGAAGCACTCTCTAAAAATGGAAATAATAGATAAATTGCCCATTAAAATAATTTGATTAGTACCAAATCAAAATTATTTTAATACATACTACAAACTTCGACCAGGTTTAATGTGTTTAAATGAAAGAAAATAATAAGTAAATATTTTTTTTATTATAGAAATGCATAGTTTTTGCAATAACAAACACAATTTAAAGTACCAAAACATTTTTAAAACTTTATCCAAATTTTTTTTAAACATTTGTTTTCAGTC
>BMAW01015162.1:1322608-1339168 GCA_019974015.1 Nephila pilipes | reverse complement strand
ATTCAAAATGAATATTAGTTCACATAAAGTAAGCGTATGTCTGAGCTCAGACTCAATAGAAATAATTACTATCACGAAAAGAAAATACCTTCTTCAAATTCCTAATAAATTTTTATTTTCACAAGCAAGGCATTCTAATGTACAAAAACTGTACCAATGGTAAGAGCAAAAGGAATAAAAATAGACGACTCTGCCACAAAAATTAAATGTTAAAACAAACAATAAATTATTAAAGTAGACATTAATATTCTGATATTCAAATAAAAGCAGACGATAAAATTGTAAAAATCCCTCTCACCCACGCACCCCATCCCCATTCTCTCTCTCTCTCTCTCTCTCTCTCTCACACACACACACACACAAACACACACACACACATATATATATAATAAAACTTATTACAATTATATTGTGATGCCAATCTATATTGTTGTAAACTTAATACTCCGCTTAGTACTTTATACTTTGTTGACTTCATTTTCTCGAGCCAACAATAAGCTAGTACGTATTACTGAACATTAAAATGAAAAAAAAATTGTTATAAAATGTAAACTTACTCATAGGTCAACATAACAATCTAGGGAGCTTCAAGTGCCCCATGTGATCGAGATATTCAATATGAAAGAATAAAAAAAAAATAAAGATCGTAATTAATGATTTTGGAAAATGCGAGTACATTTAGTTGAAGCGTTTGATTAATAGAAAATACTCATGAACAATTATTTGATATCAGGCACTTTGAAAAGCTGGATGACTAAATAAATAATTATTATTGTAAGACTTATGTAAACATGCAATGAATGTAATGATGAAAGTGATATATTCCAGTTTTCTCTCAAAGAAAAGTAATATCCTCAACCCCTCTTAGTTTCTTAACATAAATTTATGTATAACATATATAAATGTCAATGGAATTTGATAGATGAAACATAGAACAATAACGATATAAAAAATTAATATAGTATCAAATAAGAAAATTTTAAAATTCTTTTCAATATCAAATAAGCAAAAAATTCTTGACAAAATTTTGGCTAGATAATAAATAAATAATTGAATAAAATAAATAAATAAAAATAAAAAAGAAAAGCCGTGAAATTTAAGAATTTTGTATATTTTCTCTCTTGAAACTTATAAAGTTACTTCAATGATTTTTTAAAAGAGCTATTTAAATTTTTTTTTTATCATCGATTATTCCCACGAATGTTTTTCAAGCATTGCTACAAAACTGCAATGAATATATCCTTTTTCATTCACTGAAAGACAAGATTCGAAAATAAATGTAGCTTATAAATCAATTTTCAGCTCTATGAATAAGAGTATATATATTGTGGAATTTCACGACTTGTTCTAAATAAAAATATTTAACAATAATAGTTTTAAAACAGTTAATAATTGATCACATACACCTGCCCCATGTATTTGTGTTGAAATAATTTTTTTTTGCGTCAAATGATATATACCATTGTAGTATATTCATTTTTTTTTTATAAATTTTCAATACTTACAAATGACTCTAAGATGCGTCATTTTTTACCTTGGAATACACGCAAGCACACACTCATGAATACACGTACATACACTAATAACTCTCCTAAACTATTTTATTTTCTATTCAATAAGTCATTATCATTTTATCTTTTTTTCCTCGTTACTTCTCGCCCTTCAATTTTTGACTGTCAAAATTTAATAATATTAATTCAAGTAACAATAAAAAGTTCTAATATATCATTATTTGAATCTTTGAAGTAACTGTTTTAATTTTTAGACGATGTTTTTAGTTCAGATCGAAATCTTCACTTCTATTTTTTTGCGATTGGTAAACTCATATGAAACTGAGATGCATCTTCAAGAACCAGTTTTTTTTTCTATTCCCTTACATTCAAAAACAATTTCTGTAACAAATACCAGCATTTAATATAACATAAGTATTGCAACAATTAAAAACAATTATGTAATCTTCTTAAGGACATATTAAAATAATCCCATAATCAAATAATGAAAATAGTTTCCATTTGCGCACAAAAAAAATATAGTTTACTGAAAAAATTTTTGGAGATTAAAAATTATACTAGAATAATTAAATTTTTTTATATTCTTTCGAAATTTCTATTATTTAATATAATTAATTACATTATCATAAAAATTATCGCTATTATACGAAATGTCTTAGTTTAATATGATTTGTGTACCTTTTCAAAATTAAAGTAAGAACTTTTAAAGATATTTAGAATGAATAATTGTATGTGTGTGTGAACGTTAAAAGGTAAATACACTGATATTAACCTTTTCTACTTATTGGATGGGAAAAATGTAAGCGCAAGTTTACAAAATTGTATTACCAAACTAATTTAATTGACAATAAATCAAAATTATATACTTTTTAGTTTGTAACAAAAAAAAAAAAAAGGAACTGGATAATATTTTGCATTTGGTTACGATAAATTGTGCTATTTTTCACTGTAATGTCGGGAAATAAACATTTACGTTCTTTTATTAATTTATGAAAATACCTTATTGGCTCATTTTAAAATTAAAATCAACTTAAAAAAGATCCTCTCTCTATATGATATATCTTACTAAATTGGATTAAGTGATGGAAAATAAATATGTTCTCTTCGATTCTTTTTAATCGAATTAGAAAAAAAATTATCTTGGAGTTACAAAATAAAATAATAAATATATTTAACATCTCACACACAGAGAGATTATAAAACCTAAATATTTTTAGATTTTTTTTTAATTTCACACAAGAATAATTTAAAATAATTGAAGTTTAATTTTATAACTTCAAATTTTATTTGATAATATATTATATTGCTAAATGTTTTAATAATCTGATTCACATCATGTAATAATCAATTAGATATTACTGTAGACTTAAAAAATGGCAAGGACACAACACAAAAATACTTTCAAAAGTTTAAAGGAAATTATTAAATACCAACTTTTTTTTATTATTAAGAATGAGATTAACTATGTCTTTATACATTTAAGTAATATCAGAAATCTTTATCCCTTGGGTGAAATTTGTTTGTTAGATTTTCGTTATTTCTTAACAAATGTTTGAAAAAAAAGGGTTTATTAATACGAATTTTAATAATAATTTAACTGTCAATAAGTTGGATGCAACGAATTTTTTAGGTATTCTCTCTGGATAAACAAATGTAATTTTCTTTAACTCCCCCCATTTATATAAGTTTTTCATCTTTTAAACATGAAGGAGTAATTTTCCTTCTGTTGTTTGATTATAACTATCTTAGAGAATGATTTCGTGTTGTGGCTGATAGTCTATGGGGGAATACACATTGCAGTGAAATAAAAACGTAAGTAAATCTTCAAAGAAGTATTAAATTTCTTTGTTAATAATTGTTATTTTTTTTAGTATATAACAGACTTATTAATTAATAGAATTGAAGTTTTAATTAATTAATTATAATGTTATATCATGGTTAACTGTTTGTTGTATAATTTTGGTTTTTTCAAGAAGAAATAAAATGAAATATCGAGTTGTATCGATGTCTTGGGATCAAAATGGAAAAATAAATTGTAATACGTTAACTTTTCGTTATGAATGTCTACGCACAATGTTAAAAAATAAAACAAAAACCTTAACACTTTTGAGCTAGAAAAATGACCCAGTACTTATATTGCATTCTGACTCATTGTTCTGTGTATCCAGTGACAGAGGTTCAAACTTATGAGATCCTTCACCAATCGCCTTCGTGTTGATTCTAGGCGCGCCTTTAATAAAACAAGCAACCAATCAAATTAAAGCATACAGCAGTACATTTTAAATACTGTTCATTTTTAAGTGAATCATTCTAATTTTTTTTTGTAATAAAATTTGTTCCAGATTTTCTCCCGTATTCCATTCTCGTTAAATTGAATTTTTTTTCTTTACATATTAATGAAAAAAATTGTAAATTTTTAGAATATCTCTAAATTTTATACACACACAGATACAATATAAGAAACAGATCAGTGTGTTAAAGAATCACAAGTTTATATAAAAGGAAGCCTGTTTTTGATTGGAAATGAATAATGAGTTTGTGTCGAGCTCTTTAAATTTAATGGAAGTGATTGTGATTGCTTATTCAATGTGGTAATGTGAAGAAACACGAGGGCTATTACATTTAATGCAAAAGTAAAGGATTCTAAGTTTCAATAAATATTTATAAGCGGATAGATTGAAATACTTTTGGCCACTTTTTCTTCGAAAATTAGGCTGAGAGCAGCTTAAGTAGAACTAAGCAATGGAATTTTTTCACTCAATTTCTTTTGCACACCAACTGTGAAACACCTGTAGATACATCGTCTCAATTTCTAAACGCACCTTTCTCAAGACCCAGCATAGTAGTGGGTAGCTTTAGATGGTTACCTTGGAAACCAAAAACACACTCTCCTGAAGGATAAATCCGTATTTTGACCCCCTTCCTCCTGATCCAGGAGGGGGTACGAATGGAATTCAGGGAGAGAGAAAAAGAGTGGAAAGAAAGGTTTTCCAAGTCCTCCTCTACACCTGAGGGATTTGAGGTTTGCTTTCATTTCCCTCGGTCTTATACATTGTGATGGAACCCAGTGAGCCGGTGTCCCTTTGTGGTTTGCCTGCCGCCTGCCTCTGAGGATCCTATTGCTCTTCCGCATCCGGAAGAGAGGAGGGGGATCAAGCTCCAAATTGTGATTTAAACCTCTTCGTTCCGGCCTTCTCCGGTGTATTTTTTTCCACTCTCTTACTCCTTCTTTTCCATTTGGAAGGAGACTACTATCTCTTTGCTTTTCCGTTGGAGATTCTATTTATTTGTAGATTTCCAGTTGCTTCTGTACCTTTCACCTCTTCTTCCCCACTTTTTGTTGTCCTTTATCTTTGAACTCGATGTGAATATTTATTCTTTCGTAGGTGTGCGTGCATGTGTGCTTCGGGAAAAATTTTTTTTTGTTTCAAGAAACATGCATTTTCAATTCCCTGTTTAGAGTGAGTGTTTACTTCGTTTATTTATTTATTTTTTTGTTGCTCCCACGAATGATGAAAAAACTGTGTGGTCAAGGAGAATTTATATCAATATTTGCGTCAAGGATATAAGGCGTTCAGATCTTTTTAAAGAATAAAAATAGCTGATAGAAAAAGAATTTCACTCTCAAACACTCCTGCGCCATAAAATAACTCGTAATTTTTTTTGGCTTGTGTTCTAATGGGATTTAACTATCCATTTTTTAAAATTTATTTTCTTGATAAGAAAGAACTTTATGGTTTTGATTACGATTAAATATAAGTATTAATTATTATTGGTAAAAGTATTACTTTCAGAATCTTTACATTAAGTTTAAATCTGTGGATTGCAGACACAGCCTTGTCCAATACTTAGTATAAAATTACTAGTTTTACATTTGTATTGGTGGATAAGGAGTGATTTCACAATGAGTGCAACTTTTTCTAATCGAAAATTAAAATAATGATGTAACAATCATTAGTAATTTGGGATTTAATGTTTATTCATAGGTCTAATAGCAACCTGTAGGAAAAGATGAATTATAAATATTATTTATAATACAAATTTTTCTTTATTTAAAATTGATATAAAAATTTAATTAAAAAAATAACTGTTTTATTAATAAAAATATGCAAATTTTTGCGATAGTATTCTTTGAAAGTAAAATCAGAATGTTTCCTAACATATTGAAACTTATTGGAAGAACTTTAATATTAAATTCTCCGATGTTCTTTTAATTTTTTCTTGCAACTTAAGTATCAAATTAATAGATTTATTTTTTGATTGAATAATATTTATGGGCTATCGGACGTTCGGAAAAAGTCAACAAAAAGAATTTATTCAAATAAAAAGAGTATTCGATAAAAAAAAATCTTAAAAATCTTATTATTCATAACAAGTTACAATCTTCTATGTTCTACATCATTTCATTCCACAATGGATTTTGTCTTTAAAAGATCTGCATTTATGAATCTACCAAAGAGCAATAAAGAAGAGAGACACACAGAGAAAGAACAAGAAAGGAAGAGGAAGAAAAAGAAAAACGCAAGAATATTTTCTTTTAAAACTGACGATCAATCGGTCCTGGGTCCATTTGAGGTCGACAGGAATTGCGTCATTTTTCATCCCGACCAATTACAAGATTGCTTCGTGAGGAGAAGAAAGAGAGAGAGAGCGCAGTCCTCTCCTCATCTCTTATCCCTCTGAAGATCCCTTCCCTTCATCAAGTTTGGCAGAGATAACTGAAATCAAGACGATATCCTAGCTCCTGCCTGTTATTTCGCTGGGAGATTTGAGAGCTTCTTCAGAGATGGCCACTGTTGAGAAAAATTTTCTTCGACTCGTGTAGTCCCTCAATAAATTTTTTTCTTACCCGAAAATTTCCAAAATTCAAAAAAACTTTGGATTTCTTTTTTTTTTGTAACTTTTGTAGCATAATTTCTTTAAAAGAGAAAATCAAGAATGTTACGGGTCTTTTTTATGTTCTTGCTTAGGGGGTTCAAAGGACTTTTAATATATCCGTGTATGCGAAAAAAACATCTTTTTCAAACCAATATAACTTACAATGAAACAAAGTAGAATATTAATACTTTTATCTACAATATTCATGTATATTTACATTAGTTCTCAGATTTTACTATAATTTTAAAAAGGTCTTAAAAGTTATGAAGTAATACAAATAGTACCCTTTTCCAAAATTACGAAAATCAGTATTTTACTGCATGCAGGATTCTGAAGTATAGCATCGATCAAAATTTAACAGAGCAATGTTATTTAGATGCAAAATGTTCCATTCTAAAATTACATAAACTTTTTAATAAATTAAGAGAAGATATTTTTTAGTACAATTATTTAGAAAATTGTGAAATTTTAACAAAAAATCCGATTAAGGGTACCAGGACATTCCGAAGAATTCTGGAATATTAAATCTAACACTCCTTGTTTTTGTGATATATATCTTTTGAAATTATTAGCAGAGCTTGGATTTTTTTGTGTGCCTAATAACGATATTTTTATCTTTCTATCGAAATATAAGAGTAATTTTTTTTGTCAAAAAGATTTTTTTTCTCCGCTCATTTGAATATAAACATGTTTTGCGAAATATATTTGCATTACGTTACCATTTTTAAAAATAATATTCCATAGATATACAATATATTTTACACATCATATAGAAAACTATACACGAAATACAGTGAACTTACTTTTTGATGATATTACTGTATATTTTCCGCGAAAAAATTATATAACTTCGTAATTTTGGAAATTAAATTTCCCCCCCTTTTTTCATGTACAAAATTATTTCTTAAGAATTAGATATTATTTTGTGAATATATATATATATATGTATATCTTCTTATATATGTAGTATATATATATATATATAAAGTTTCAATGATAGGATCAAGATCAAGAATAAATTCTTAGGAGATGACTTCGTATCTTTTTCTACCCATTTCCCATGCTTGTAAATCTCGCTACTCCTTCCGTCTTCTCTTATCAATATAACACCTCTAATATGCCTATTCATTGTATTTATCATATAGTATTATTAATTTAAATAAGTCCCTGTTTCTTCATACGGCGAAGTTCTCAATTCAAATAACGTCATAAAGTAGCCTAAAATGTTTGTTAAAAGGAAAAGCGTGTGAGAACCCATTACAAACTACTTTGGAATAATAATTAAATAAAATCATATGGTAAAATAAATCGATTTGTGGCCATAGCAACTGAGCGAGACCGTGATAACAAACTCCATGACCAGAAACATTTAAGCTAAATATGGGTACGCTTCCTAATTTAACCCAAGAAATATATGCGAAATAGAACCGGTTCTTAAAGCCCAACTATGGTCTAAGTTGAAAATTTGGAGAGCAAGTTATCAATTCAGATGCCACCCTTGTCGCTTGACCAGTATCACTAAGAGATCAATCTCCAATAGCTCATGTGCAGCTCTAAAATAGTGGTTACCAAAGAGGAGATACTGACCACCGGTGAACGTTGAAGAAATCTAAAGGGGTGTTGAGGGCAACTACGGCCCCCTGTCGAATTCTCGCAAGAATGCCCGAAAAGTTTGATTAATTCTGAAAAGTATTGAAAGCATTATTCAACAAATAGTTCTAAATATCTTTTAAGCATAATCAGTCCGACTTAAAAGAAGATACTGTTACATTATCGCTTTGTTCCGTGTACCTTTTTGATTAGTACGTAAATGAGTTGTAGCACACGAAAGGCACCATGCGCAGCATTACAATGTGCATGCGTATGTTTCGATCTAATTATTAATACACAAAGATTACGTATGTTAAAATTTTTTTCACATGTCAGGACAAAATTAAGGCTCCCACCAACACGCTACCATCAATTTGAGTTTCATACTTTTTTTTAAAAGTTAGAGTACTGCTTTCATTTGAATGGAATAAAATGCATCTAGAGAGAGAGAGAGAGAGAGAAAGAGAGGAATATTTCTGCGTGATTATTTACTTGTTTTGAGTTTCAGAAGCCTTTTTAAATATTTATTAAATATCCAAAAACTCATAGCTATATTATTGATTTCAAGAATGAGAGTCGATATCTTCTTCTTCTTCTTTTTTTTTCTTCTTTTTTTCGAAAAAGAATAGCTTTGGTCAGTGTTTTATTTAGAAGAGAGCGGTAGATAATTTTTTCGTCGAGAAGGAGGCGTTTGCCCAAAAATGGTTGGGAACTTATGCTCTAGAATAACGTGAATTAATCAAATCAAACCGAGAAAATTAATATTTGAGCATGTCAGAACACTATTCAAACTTCCACAGCATGCCATGATGAGATAGATGGCTGAGGGAGCTTAGTGATCCTGTTTGTGGTTAGAGATATTTAGTCAAATTGCGTGTCAAAGTCCTGTTTCCTCTAAAGACCTGTTCGGTAGAGAGGTTGATGTACGTTTGATCCATCAGAGCTCAAACGTAGATGGGGAAGAGAGTGGAAAGTAGGTTGCCAGCTGAGGTAACGACCTCGTCATCTGATCGAGGTTCAAAATTATGATGCATATTGGCTGGGCTTAGTGGACCTTTCGTTGGACATAAGTAGACAGTAGGGAAGCATTCAATAAATCATGCTGTAGATTTAAAGGTCTTATGGAAATCAACATGGCTCAGCCTATTTAGATGTGATGATTTTTACCTGGATAAAGAATTATAACCTGTTTGCTTGAAAAGGGATTTTATCATACAACCATGTTAAAATTGTTCTTACAGTTAAATTTCTGTACGACTAAAAACATTGATTAAACGGTTGAAAACGAAAAAATGAAATCAACTGTTGAGTCGAAAAATAACTAAGGAGTTTTTCATACAATCGTGTCGTATATAGGGGTTGATGCTCGTTAAATCTGCTGGTGATTAAGTTCTGACGTTGTTGAGGTGGTGTGGATATGCGGTACCAGATTATGTGTCGACCTCATCATTTGATCGTGGTTCAAAATTACAAATATATTATCTGTGATAACAGAGCCTCTTTGTATGAGGCATAAATTGTGTGTGTGATGACTTGAAAAATGTTCAGTAATAAAAAATCAGACTAAAGAGTTCAGTATTCTTTTTTAAGTTTATATACACCTTTTCAAGTATATCTTTCTTTTAAAAAAGTAGAAATGAAAAAGAATTTTATGTAACTATTTACTTACATGAATGTTATTCTTTACCTTTAATATTTTAGTTCTTCACGCGGTTTTATAGCTATATAATGTGATGCAATAAATTTAATTTCTCTTGAAACAACATTTATTGGGCATTAAGACATACTATATATATGTAATGAAATAAATTTATACATTTTCATTTAAACACAGATGCAGAAGTTTTTAAAGTCATCTAATGAAACGTTTTCACACAAAGACTGGAATCAATGTAAAAAACACTTACAGTAATACGAGTAGAAATTCAAATAATCATCACATCTTCATCATACTCACTCAAATGCACGTAATTTATACATCGCAAATAAATAAACTTTTCGAGATTTATTGCTACAAATCTCAATCTAATTCAAACAATCACACACTTAACCACTCTAATAATCACACCTCCCATTCTTTGCAATTTTTAAACCGTTTCGAAATCGACGAACCTTTTACAAATGTTCCAAGAAGAATAAACGGCCTTCCTCAAAAAGAGAAGTAATAATGCTCGGTAAAATTAGATTCCCGAAATCACATCGAATTTGTGTTCAGGGAGCGTCTCGATTCCTATCGTTCCAATACTCTGGTGGGCTTCCCTTTCCTCTCCAACACCTCTTCCTCCCCTCCTACCTCATCCCCATTTTCGAACGTTCGGTATGCACTTTCTACTTTCATTTCTCGAACGATTTCGAGATTCCGTCCCTGGGCTTTGAATGGCCGCCAGAGACCCTATATCGAGATTTAATTTAACAAAAGATTCCTAATCGCTGTTCCTCCAGCGATATCTCCCGATCCACCTCTTCACTTCTCTTCGACACCCCTTTCCCCTGCACCCTTGTCGAGCCTTAATCTTCCAGAGCCTCCGTAGAACACCGCGAAATTACGCTGGGATTCCCGGTGTACGTTCGACAAATACTTTCAGAAGAGCGATCTCTTCAAGTCAACAAAAGGATTCGAGGATATTCGAATTTCCCATCCTCAGACCTTATCTCACTCCAACCCTTTCTCTATTCCATTCCTTCCCAAACGGCGATGCACTTCGTTAAGCCTCCTTAACAGAATCTACACCCCTGCTCTCGACCTCCCCCTTGCAAAATATTTTGCATCCCTTTCCTCCCTTGATGGAGAGGATTAAAGCGGGAAACCTCACGAACCAAGAGCTATCTTTGCCTTGTAAACGACTTTTTTTTCCTTCGCCCTCCCCCCCTTCGAATATTTAGATATTCTTTCGTCACCTGACGATTATGTCTAGGGTGCCGTCTATAAATTAACTGTTATCGCTGACAGACCTGGAATCCGCGAGAGCTGGTTAAAACATAGAAAATGTAGTAGAAACGTTACGAATTGATTCTTAAAAATACTGAGATTATATATTTGATAGATAAATCAGATCAGTCGTACAGAGAGAGAGAGAAAAAAAAAATATGTGTTTATGGTTTTTTTTCTATGAATTTTTAATTGAAGAGGAATATCTCATGATTAGACTAATATTTAACTTTATTTAAATGGCTTGCAATTACTGTTTATTTGTTTTCAATAGATAATTTTAAAAACATTGCATATCATTTTTTTAATATTTTATATTACCAATTTTTGAATGACAAGTATTTTAATTTCCTCATTTTATCAGTATTACATTAGTTATTAGCACTTTTAATGTATTACCATGGAAACAGTTGTGGTTACATACTTTCCATTCGTTTTCAATATTTGGACCCAATTATAAAACATTTTTTGTTGATGAGGTAAAATCAAACTGTGTTTGAATTCCACTAAAAAAGAAGTATTTAGGGAAGAAGTAAATCGATATTCAACAATATTAGATGTGAAATGTTTAGAGCCAAAGACTAATAGAAGGCCTAGTATATGGAAATATCATGGAAGATAATATGAAGTTAACAGAATAAAAATACATGCAGTTCTAGTATATTTAATAACGATAAAAGAGTTTGTAACACATACACTGCTGAACAGTACAACTGGTTCACGTACAAGGATTTAAAAAGAGGTTCTTTTTGTACTTGATTATTATTTTCAAGAAGTGTTAAGCTTCTGAAAGTATGGTGTGTAAATAATATCGAAAAAGATCTTTCAGTATTTTCTGTCACAGGTAAATGTTTTAAAAACATTTACCTAATTTTCTTACAATTTTGTAAAAATCTTCGTTTGTAATTTTTTTTTTTGATAACCTTTTCTCAATAGGTGATCAGAATGATAATTTACTTGGCAAATAAGTTTCTGTTATGTATTGACTTTTATGTTGCAATAGCCAAATTGAATTAAAAGTAAAATTTTATCGAAATTTATGATTCAAAATTACAGTTAGATCTTTCATGTAAAATTTCTTACAAATGGTTATAAATTTGATGTAAATTTTTCTTAAAAATGTCCTGAGAACTTTCGATGGAACATTACTTTTTGTAATATAGTTGTTTAAAATCTATATAAATTCGAACTTGATGTAGTATAGACTCAGGTTGAAAACATTTCGTTTCTTTGACGATGAGGATTTTCATGTCAAATTTCGTGCATGTCAATTGCCATATTAAGCCGAAATCCCACACATTTAAATTGGCGAAAAAAAAAAAAAAAAAAAAAAAAAAAGAACAATCGAGGTTGGCTTTCTAGGCATATCATGTATTTTGGCGATAAATTATTTTCGTTATTGCTTAAGGCAGTACTCAAAATATATTATAGGTGTATAACATGAAGCTCCATTGCATTGTTTCGAGAGAATTGTTGAATTTCGAATTATGCAACGAAATTTCATTTCGGTGTAGTGCAGTAATAATTATTGTAATACATCTGATTTGATTTAATTATTAAAGCAACATATTTACTTGACGGGTTGTTAGACACCGACGTGAATCGGGAAGATTCGAAAGCATTTTGAAGCTTAACTGGATTTAACAAACAGTAGATAGTATTATTCTGCTCAATGGCTCGATCCCATGAAATTCTCGACTTCACATTAACTGTAGTCTTTCTTTACTAATATAATTAAAAAAAAGTTAAAAAAATAATTCAGTAATGATACTGATAATACTGAAAAACCATTACTCAAAGTGAAGCATATATGAATACAATGGAGAGAGACATTAAATTCCCTCTTTATCATTTAATATTTAAAATGAATTTATTTTGATATTTAGATAAACATTTTGTTAAATACGAATGCATCTAATTTAAAATTGCATGGGCATTTTTATGGATATATTTCTTACCCTCTCTCTTTCTATTACGCATCCGAATTTTTTTTTCCTTTCTGGGAGCCTTGTTTTGTCCTACTCCCCCTTTTTTAAAATGCGACAAAATTTAAGAGAAAGCCTATCAATTTTATCTTACCCACCCCCTCACAGAGATTGTTAAGTGAAAAATAGTTCAGAATAATAACAATATACTAATTAATCAAAGTTTAGCGAAAATGTAATAACTGACTAGTTCAACCACATTAGTGAGGAAATTATCCATAAGGAATTAATATGCATGCAGACTATGTATGTCTTCAGAAATGTTAACATTTTGTAAAATGTCAATATAACCTACTTGTGAGTGGGAACTAGGAAAACATTTAAATGAGAGTAGCAAATGTTATTATTATGGATTTTTTATTGCATAATTACTATCATAAACAATTAATATATTAATTCCTTACTATTGCGACTCAACTAGTCATTTATTATATTTTGGTCAAAGGACACTTTACACCTACATTTGACTAATTAGTATGTTGTTATCGTTCAAAATTACTTTGCATTTTTGTATTACTAGTAAAAACCATTTATTTACTAAAACAAAATCCGCCCCCCCCCCCATTTTTTTCTTATTCCCCGAAAAGTTTTTGTTAAAAATACCTACGAGGCAATTATGTACAACTTGCTGAATAGATTAATAATTATTTTTGGTAATTTATTCTGTATTTATTTGTTTTATTTATTGATTTCTATGCTTCTATAATACGCATTTCAATACATGCAACTCTTATTATATATATTTTTTTAATTACATTCTCTGAGAACATTTTAAGGCTATACTTATTATAAATATGATTCGATCTTTTTTAATGCATTTTTTGAAGCATTGAGATGAAATACGCTGTTTTCTTTTTAAAAAATTATTATATTTCAGTTAAGTTTCAGTGATTATGAGGAAATTTTAAAGATTTATTTACTATCGTGAAAATTCTGATAAAGAATTTTCACCCTTTGGTTTGTGTCCTTGTAATCAAGATGTTTTTGTGGTGAATTACGAAGTTTCAGTATTTCTATTCATTTGGAATACTTAATATTGGTAAAATTTCAATACAGAAGCTCATATTTCAGAATATACTTATTCCATTAAATCAACTTCAACTTCATAACAATTCACATAAAACTACTTTTTAATTTATTAAATTTTACTTGGATATTATCTTTATTAAAGCAATGAAAGCTTTGTTTAGGAGCTGACTGTCTTCTTCTATTGGATTATTATATTCAAATTTTTTTTTGTTTACTTAAATATTTTAGAAAGACTACAGAATAATAAGATTTTAGCCCAATTTCGAAAATAGGAAATAATGATAAACTTCGTTTGAAGCTTCTAAGTCACAATAGTAAGGGTGGAAGACTATAGTATTCGGTTCCTTCCTTTCTTTGAAAAATCTCTCGTCTATCATTCTCTTCTATAACACCATCAATGATAGCCGTCCCAAACACTTAGTGGTTCAGAGGCTTTGTACTATAATGCTTCTGTGCATGATGACAAAGAACAATAATCCAACGCATCTTTTATTCCTTTTATTAATCAAACTGAAACCTTCGTAGAAACAATAGCTTTTGATCAAAATCCGATACCGATTTCTCAGAGCGAAAATCTTTGTTTTCCTTCTATTCGAATCCTTTCGAAATGCTGCCTTGATTCGATTTTTAATTCGTTCTGAAACCGTTTTCGGAAATCTCGCGTGACATTTTTAGAACAACCCCTTTGAGAATCGGCAAGAGAGAGAGAGAGAGAGAGAGAGAGAGAGAGAGAGAATATTCTTCTCAAACCTGTTGTTGGTGGAAAGAGTTCCTCTCCTCTGCAAACAAGGTCACACAACGCAGAACGTATTCTGTCATCTTTTCCAGGTTTTGAAGAGAAGAGAAGATAGAGGCAGAGAATAAAAATTGCGTATTCCTAAACCTGCTGGCTTAACTTAGAAACCAGCTGCTTTTGATTCCATGCAGCTCAAACATGGGGGAATTGGGCGGGAAAACACTGCTTGGAGTGGGGGAAGGGAGAAAGAGAGGCAGTTGGGAAGAGAGAGAGAGGTGTGTATGTGCTTGCTTAAAGAACAAAAACGAAAAAAGGAGGACTTTGTATGGATTAAACTTTATCAATCCCGGTTGCGAGTCTCAATTACGAAGCGAGGTTTGGCGCGCGTCTTTGGCATAATCCCTCACCGATGAAAAGTAACAAGCACTAACGCTCTTCAGCAGCGAGAAATTCCGTTTTAATACCGCACGTTAAAATGAGAAACTGGAGGCGGAGGGGTAAACAGAAAGGGGTCTCCGGAAAAACCTTTTGTGCCTCGCCTCCTTCCTTTAATAAGATGCTTATGGATATCTCTAGTTGTACTTTATCTTTTCCCTCTCGTTAACATAGTGTTGCTGCCTCTTGGGGATAACCACATGCAACGGTCAGTCCATCTATTCTGCTTACTCTGCTCCTGTTTCTAGTTCTTATCTATGTGTTCCTAGATGGAATATACGGTAAGAGGATCAGACATGAGAAGCGCCTAAGTTTCTTCCGAGTCGCGGTGCTGCCGATGGCGGCGCTGGTGTAGGCCTCTTTGTTGTTACTTTTGCGCGAAAGCCGATTTCGTCTTTTCCTCCCGTTGATGCAAGAGTTTAATTGATAATGAGTGCGAAAAACTCTCATTGTAATTCTATGGGGAGGTAAAGGCAAGGGCTTGTCGTCGCTCTTTTGTGACGATAATTCGAGAAGTAATTGAAAATTAAATAATGGAGGATTAACTTTTCCAGTTTGTTGTCGTTGTGCGAGTTTACGTAATTAAACAAAGCGTTCTCGCAGGTGTGTGTTATGTTGGAGTTAATTCCTATGAGTTGATGTTTTAACATTTAAATTCTTTCGGTGCGAGGTTGATTATCTGCCTTTCTCTGTTTGAGTGAGTCAGGATAAAAGAAAGCATGCAGGATATAAAAATCCCATAAAACGGATCCCAGTGTTAGGATATCTCGCGATAAATAGTCTATACCGTAGTATAAGCTGTAAAGGAATAAATTATATTTTTAATGATTAAAAGTCTCATTATTCTTTTATGAACTACTCTGTCATTAAAATACAGACGACTCAATGGTAGCCGATATAATTATGAAAATTAAATATATGATAAAGATGCAATATAATATAATTTAGGTTATGTAACTCAGTACAGGAGAAATAAAATATCCACATAGATAATTTTTCTTATGCTACATAAGTGGTGACAAATTTATTGCGTGTAAAATTCATTAATAATTTTTTTAAAATTATCATTCTGTATATTAGAATCCATACGTTTCTGACGAGGAAATTAATTGCTAATAAATTAAAAAAAAAAAAAAAAAAAAAAAAACTGGTACACCTTATAAGGAATCCATTGAAAAAGTGTCTTTATTTTGTTGTAATTTCCATAATTACATGGGAAATGAAGTTATATTGTACAGAAATACTCGTACATATCATATTAAATCGAAGAACTATTTTAAAACCAAACGATTAATATTTCTCTTTGTATAATGGAATATTACTTTAAAATTTCCCAGAAAATTAAGGATTCTAATATAAAGAATAACTTCTTGTTTATGGTAACTAAGACAAAAAATGTTTCAAGTTTTATACCTTGATTTTTCATATTTTGATCTTTTGATTTTGATATTTCATATTTTGATCTTT
>BMAW01015162.1:1305611-1322598 GCA_019974015.1 Nephila pilipes | reverse complement strand
TTTCATATTTTGATCTTTTGATTTTGATATTTCATATTTTGATCTTTTGATTTTGATATTTCATATTTTGATGTCGATTCTGCAAATATATTCTTTTTTCTCAAAATGTATTCTGGTATACTTTTCTCAGAATATACTCTATCTATAGTGCTTATATTTTCCATATTATGAAATGTATCCATTTTCTATACAGTGAACATAACATTTTTTTGATAAACCCTCTCAAATTTTAAACATTACTCAATATTTACACGGAAATTTAAAATTTTTAATATTTTATTTTTTTTAGTTTTTTTAAATTATAATTAAATTCAGTGTATAGAATTTTATCTTTATAAGTGCTCTGAAAACTGTTAGTTATAAATGCAGTACCATTTTTTCAAGATGTTCTTAAAGGTAAGTGCAAGACTCCCATTACACACGAATGAGAGGCAATTACAGAGCATTACATCCCGTCAGAGACGTTGCTTCGCATTCTTGGTTACAGCGGAAGAGAATGGAACTTACCTTGCTTGGAATTTATATGAAAAGATTTCTTCAGATCACTTGGATAAAGAGACTTCTAGGTATGTTAGCTGTAGACAGAAAGTCTAGTAGGAATTATCCCTGAAAAGTTGACTGATCTGATTTTAAGACAGCATGACTGCATAAATTAAAAAAATAAATTAGAATGGTATCAGGAAATTAAAATGAATTATTCAGTGTGATAGTTACAACATGGGAAAAATTAGGAAACTGAATTAAATTAAAGAGTAAAATCATTACACACACACACACACTTTATATATATATATAAAATAGGGCCTCCATTGGCTTTAATCATAAAAGTGGGGATTATTTAAACCTAGCACAAAATGAGCTTTTTTCCCCCTTGTCTTAAGTATTCCAATCATTTAAGCTGTTAAAAAAATAAGAATATTTAAATGACACTGTAACTATTTTAATAACACCCAGTATTTTCTACGTTGTTTCTCAAATTTCGGTTTTTTCCCCTCAAGTCCTTACAATGTTAAAATGAAACAAAAATTCAACAAACAAAAAATTGCTAATTCTGTAAATACTGAAAAGGTATATCGTGGTTGGATTGGAGATGCAGCAAACCGATGGAAAAACCATAGCATTTTTAAATATTCGCCGTTTAATTCTATCTTCGAACTGGTAAATTTCGAAGAATTAATGGGTAAAAAGGAATAATGAATAAGATAACGAAATATGATAATTCGATTATTTCTTTACGAAGAATAATACAAATATACATAGAATAAAATCATTTATTATTTTTATGACATTATTCCATTAATATAAATACGAGGACATTAAATAACGTAAATAGGGAAGTAATAATGATTAAAAAAAAAAAAAAAACTAAAATTGTGATATTACAGTTAAAATTGTGAATTTCAAAAGAAAGAACAGAGTTTGGCCTCAGAGAATGAGTAATTAATAAGTTAAATATGATAGTAGTCAATTGCAATATGAATGTAGCTTCCTGCATCTTACTCTTATGCATTGGAGATAAAGTGTGAATACATTTTACTGGTTCTTTAAACATTTTTCAACGTATACGAGAGAGGTTCAAAAGAATCCGTTTCTGGATACAACGTCGCTTTATCAAAGTGGTATTATTGTGTGCTGCTATATGTTGAACGGCCCCCAAACCAATTTGACACTGATTCTTAGGTTAATTTTGATTAGTACCGCGTCCAGTTGCCAACATCATTTTGTGTTGAGCAGCCACGGTTGAAAAGACGAATCATTATACACCGGAAGACAAATCCAAACTGTAGGTAGATTCCGTTGAATTTAATGCAAAGAAGACAAAGACTGTCTCATTGGCCGGAAAAGTTATGGTAACGATTATTTTAGGATGCGAAGAGCATCATACTCATGAATTTTTTCAGAAAAGGGAGGAATGGTCAATGTACTATACTACTTCTAGTTACTGCTACGATTCCTAATACCCCATTTCCCATTCCTAGCACAAGTACTATAAGAATCACCCTCGTAAATCCAGATAAATCTGAAATAATAAACGCAAAATCTCCGACTATGTCCAAACAACTCTAACAATTTGGTAACCCCGTACCTATTAAATGCCAGCATTATAAACAAAAACTCCCGAACTCACCATCGATATAAGCTATTTCGTCGCCTAAGGAATCGTAAGATGTCCATAACGGTATATTACATACTCTAGCTAATAACCTCAGCTTACTAAATAAAAAGAAAAAGCCAATAAATCTTTCCGAGATTGCTTCTTCGATTCGTTGATCAGCAGAATCAAAATGATCTTTCACCGAATGAGGGCACACCGTATAATTGCCTGAGGAGTCGTGTAAAAAATAAATCTCTTGCACTTGGGGCAAGGAGAAAAGTCAGATCAGCCAGTTTTTTTTAGTTTCTTACGTAGTATTGTGGCTTATTATCTCTGGTTTTGTAAAAGTTAAGAAAATAAGACTTCTTTGTGTTATATATATTTGTATCCCTTATAATAATATTTTATCTGATTTCTTAGGAAATAGGGATATATCTATTAGGATATTTTGATACCTAAAAAAATGTTTTTATTATGAATATCCATGAATTCAACAGCAAACATTACTTGGCGAGATTTATAGTTATAATATTTTAAGTCAAATAAAGATAAAAATATTGTGGTTGTCTTTGCTAATTTCATTTTAACATGCGCTATAACTTTTTCCTTTTCTCTTACCCCCTGTTTCCTCGAAAAAGTAGAATTACTCAAAATGAAGCCTAAAGTACAGCAAAATGAAACCTAAAGTAAGGCTCAACTGACTCAATTATATCAAGAAAAGAAATCACCTTCTTCCATTTTCTGTTACATCTTTCATTTCCACAAGCAAAACATTCTTGTGTACAACATTCAAGTACAAAAATCTTGCTAATTTAACACAAAAAGAATAAAAACAGACGATTCTGCCAAAAAACTCATTCTTAAAATAAATATTAAAAAATAAAAGCTAACGATAAATTATTAAAGTTAACAATAACATTCTGCTCGAATAATAAAATTAAATCAAATGATAAAATATCAAATTAAGCATATCTTAGCAATGTAAACACACCTTAACTAAACTAAATGTAATTGTAATAATCATAATGCATTATATGATGCCAATCTTTTGCACCTGCCACCATGTATCCGTAATTTTATGCCCACGCATTTTTTTGACGGCATTTTCTCCAAAAACAATTATATCTTAGCATATGTTAATAAATAATTGACTACAATAATCATATTTAGAGAAGATGAGTGAGTGAGCAAGCGAAAGAGAGAATATTATAGTTAGACTATACTTTTAAAAGATTATCAAACAAAATGATGTTCTTTTGCATTTTTTATTCAGAACATTTTTTTTTTTGAATTTTTTACGCTTAGGAAAACCATTTGAAGAGAATTTTCCAATAAAATTAGAGAATAGTTTACACAAAAAGTTAAAATCATTTCTATTACACGCCCAAGAAGCTTTTGCTTTAGTCAACCACAAATATTGTAGCTGATCACTTCAAAATTTTATTGCAAAAGTTTTTGAGCACACGTTTGATGTCTGCTTTCACCAGTATTGAACTTAATTGTCAAGAATATGCCCTAATAAATTTTACTTAAATATTTTTACTAGTTTGAAATAAAACATATATAAAAAATAAATATTTCATTAACCTATCGATTGACGTATTACTTTAAATTATACATCAATAAAGAATCAAAAAATAACTGAAAATAAATCATTCAAAATTTTAAGACAGTTGTGATACTGCCATTTTTTTCCTCTTAAGATTTTTGAACTACTAACAAATAAGTTTGTTACTTTTTGTTACTTTTTAATTAAGCCTCTTTTTTGGAATGTTTTGGGGTCAAATAAGTTTAGTATTGATAAGTCATTATCAGCCAACAAAAGGGTGTTTGAAATATATCATGTAATTTATAAATTAAATAAAAATAAACTATTTAAAGCGTTGCAAATCAAAGGGTCTCTTCGGTATCGAAATCTGATCTTCGAAAAACGTTGCAGAAAACTAAATTATTATTATTATTTTTATTTTTGTTACCTGATATTTTAGGAAATAGGAATATCCATTTGAGAGATATTGATAACTGAATCAATGTTGTTACTATGAATATGAACGAATTTTTCCTCAAGCATTGCTCGGTGAGATTTCTCATTGTATAGTTTTAATAAATAATTGACTTTAATAACTATAATTAGAAAAGGTGAAAGAGCGGGAAGCGAAAGACAAATATTAGTTTTACCCTAAACTCTTAAAAATATTTCTAACATAATTTTTTTTACATTTCGCGTTCAGAACATCTTTATTTGAATTTCTTTATGTTCAGAAACACCTTTTGAAGTTTTTTCTGCATTATATAAAATCATAAAATAATACAAACAAAGAGACAATTTCATTTCTATTTTATTTAATTTTGGTTTGCATATTCTCCATAAATGATGTCCCATACACGGCATTCTTTGTAATTGAAGATCTACCATTGACTGTATTTAAGTGATACTGGATCAATAATTATTTTAATCCAATGATTATTTTGCCTCTGTAACAATGATAATGGATTATGGAATATATTAATCTGTTACCATAGCAACCCTCACTTGCAGCTGAGATTTTTTTTCGTCCATCTAAAATAGCGATTCTCCCCCCCCCCTTTTTTTTCTTCTTTTCGCTTATTCTAAATCCATGTATTTTTTCTATTCATTGTATTTCGTTCTTCTTCGGCGATAAAAAATATGCTCGTCAATAAAAAGTTATTTTAAATGTTATCTTTGAATTTCATTAAGTTTTATTTAATTGCATAAAGTCAATTTATGATATTGATTAAACTAATCAGCGATTTAAAGCTTCGTGTTTTCAGTTTTAATAATAATTTTCGATACACTCTGCTCGAAATTTATTAACTTACGTGGATCAAAAATTGTTATTATTCATATAAAAATGAAATGCAACAAACATGTTTATGCCAATAAAATTCAATAGACATGCAATCAAACTTTTCTTATGCTATACTGTTGGACCCATGGAAGTCCTGTCAGCTTCTTTGCTGTAACACAGAAGGTTTCTTAAAATTAGTAAATAAATTCAGATACTGTAAATAAGTTTACTGAGAAAAAAACTAAATTATTAAGACTGTAAAGAAGTTTACTGTAAAGAATTACACTTAAGTAATTAAATTCAATAAGAGATTTATTTTCCTCAGAACAAATACATTAAATGAAGTATATATATTTTGGATTACAAGGACAATTCAAAAAGTATCAGTATTAGAATGGTAAATGGGTCATTAGAAGCAGTAATGAAGAGGAAAATATTGCTCCACTGTTCCTCTTTTTTCCCCTAAGAAGTTCATGAGTGTGACTCCCTTCTCTTCCCAAAAAATCGTTACCATCACTTGTCTGGCGAAAGAGACTGTTTTCGCCTTCTTTAAAAATACTCATCGAAAGCAACCCATTGTTTCAATTTTTGCTTGGTTTCCGTTATATAATAGTGAATCCATATTTCATCCATGTTGGCTACTAGACGCTGCACTAACCAAATTTCTTACATTCAAA
Organism: Nephila pilipes; assembly: GCA_019974015.1. NCBI lineage: Eukaryota > Metazoa > Arthropoda > Arachnida > Araneae > Nephilidae > Nephila > Nephila pilipes. The sequence goes on along the minus strand of BMAW01015162.1, from coordinate 1,317,016 downwards.
TAGTTTTGATTTACAATCCTTCTTAATTAAATAACGGATATTTTGTTATATACTTCAATGAAATGATTAGTAAAATAATTTCGTCTTCACTTTATTTTTAATTTATACTAAATAATTCATGTCAAAAAATTGCAATTTTAAAGCTATCATTTATTCTTTTATGGATTTAATCAAGTAGCCTTTATTAAATATTTATAAATATATTGAATTGATTGCATTTTACAAAGTAAAATTTAATGATTTGCTTTTTAAATGAAATTTAACATTCGTTTGGTTTCAAATATTATAATTTATACGCACGAAACCTTTAAACTGTAGTTAATTTTATACCACGGCATAACAGAGGTAAAAAAAACGGTAATATTATGGGTAAAATTTTTTTTACTAATAAATAAGAAAAGACAAATACTTGTGATTTGTTTCATACATAATATAGAGAAATAATAATCTTGAAATTTGGTAAGAATAGTCCAACATGACTTACGGTTGTTTCACAGGATAATTTATCAAAACAAAATGAACATACTTATCAAGCCTGTTTAAAGAGCTGTACCAATTTCAGAAGAACTAATTGCATTCCGAAAAAAACGGATGTTTTGATATCTTTGCCGTTAATTTTATTTTTCTTTATTTCAGTTCAAATATTATTATAAAAACTGTCAGAAAATTACATGAACACTAACAAATAGACAAAGTGATTCTTATAAATTAAAAAAAAATTGGTTTTAATAATTCTATTTCAATCATCAAACGATTTGAATGCTTACTTAAAAATTCCATTGCTATAAAACCCATCTTTATTTTATAATTCAGCCCTTATATTAATATTAATTCACAAATAAAATAGTAAAATAGCATATTTGCGTAAGTTACGAAAAATCTGTATAAGAGAAAAAAAGTTTTGATTTATAACAAAATAAAGACACGGATAAATAGAAATAGTTAGTAGTGCTAAAAATTATAATTAAGAGACATAATGACGCAATAATAATTGTTCAAACATCTTTCACCAGTTCCAGAATAAGCTAAATCGAAGAAATTAACAATGTGGAGTTTTCGCTGAACCGTGTTCTTAAGAGTAGCAGGGCATTCGTAGAAAATAAAATATCGAATTTAAGACTCCTTGTTTTGGGGACATATATGTTTTAAAATTATTAGTAGAGCTTAAATCTTTTTTCTCTGTCTAAATATGACAATTTAATCATTTTATAGAATTATAAAAATAATTTCTTGGGCAAAAAGATTTTTTCTTCTTAGTTGAACATGGATATGATTTTTGCATTTAGAATAATTTAAAAAGTGTTCCTGAAACATACAAAATATTTTTCTTCTCGTATATAAAACAATGCACAAAAAGTAGCTAACCAATTTTTGTTAATGATATTACTGTATATTTTCTTTGAGAAATTCATAGAACTTTGTAATTTTGATAATTTATAATTTTTTCTTTCTTTCATATAAAAAATTGTTTCATAAAATTTAGGTATTATCTTGAGAAAAAAATATTTTTGGTTTACCTTATGCATCCGTATCCTTTACAGAATCATAGGAAATTGAGATCCATATACTATAATAAGATTTTTAAAAATAGCACCTAAATGCAAAAGTGTTTCAAAAATCATGTCCATATTCTACTAAGAGAGAACAAAAACTTTTTAAACTAAGAACTTACTTTTATAGTTTTATAGAATGATTAAAATATCATTATCAGGTTCACAAAATATGTAAGACTTACTAATAATCTTAGGGAAAAAAAAGGCTCAAACACAAGGGGTTTTAAATACGGTATTTTACTATTTATCGTATGTTCTGGTATCCTTAACCAAATATTATACTGAATAATTCTATTTATTGTGGAAACTCTAAACAGTAAATCTGAATTAAGTGGATACGCGCGATTCTAGTACATTTCTAGTGATCGGAACCGAATAAAGTATATGAGTACATTTGCTTGAGTGGCGTCGTGCGACGCTTGCAAGCAATACCCAAGAATGCGTGCCGGAAGTTACAGCGTAGCTAACTGTCCATGTGTGAACGAACAAGAATAATGAAGTGAAATAAAATCCTTTTATCAACTACATAAAGAGTAGCTTCACTTCAACTTCAGCTTCAGACGCCCGTTCTTACTTTTTTCTTTCGGCTAGTCATCTCTTCAACTGTATTTTGTTAATTTTAATTTGTTTTAAATATTGTGTTAATGAATTGTTATGCATGTTGATGTGGCAGCCTTCTAATATTATAAACATCTGATATAGTCAACCATAATAACATACTCGACTCGAACCCTTATAGTGTTCCTATGACTTCCTATAACTCCGCTATTTCATCCACAATCCTTTTCGTTACACTTCTTTGTAAATTGGAAAGCTCATTTGCGTATATCAAGGTCCTTTCACAAGGCGAGATTCTCATATCAAACATAATAATAAAGTGGTCTTAGAGGTTAGAGAAAGGGAAATACGTGGGAGAACCCATTAAGATAGTATATTTCGGTAAAAGGGTGGTATGAGAGTCCTCTGAGTATATTAATCTCTCTCTCTCTCTCTCTCTCTCTCTATATATATATATATATATACATATATATATACTATGTATACTCTCTATATAAACTCATACATTATATATATATATATATATATATATATATATATATAAAAAACTGATAATACTGAAAAACGATTACTTATACTATATATACTCTCTCTCTATACTCATGCATGGACTATATTAAGTATTATTTTTAAAAAGGAGAGAAAATTCAAATTTCTTATAAATTCGATTTTTATGAGATTAACTAAATATCAATTATCTGAAAAGCAATAAATTCATATTTGAATTCAATTCGGTATTAAAAATTTTGACTGAGATGAACAAATGCAGTTAATTTACTACAAGTTAATCCCCAACAAGAAATGCTTGGCCACCTCGTTTCTCTGATCTGAACATTACCTGAGAATTTTTTTGCGGAATGTTCAAAAAGCAAAGTTTATTAACATAATCCTTAAACAATAGGTAATCTGAAAATTATTATTATTAAAAGGATATAAAAAATCACTCCTAACATCTCGAACAGCGTTTCTCAAATTATGAGCAAACTATATAAGCTTTGCTTACAATAAAGGGGCAGGCATTTTGAACATTTATTGTGAATGCAAGCTCAAAATCTTTATCTAATTTATGTTTGAAGTGTTTTTCACCGTTACCTAAAATAATTGTTTTAAATTTTGTTGTTTTTATATAAACTCACAAATCGCCAGTACGGGAACTTTTAAAACATCCGGTAGTAATAAAATCTGGAGTAAAATTACATAAGTAAGAATATTTTATTAATAATAAATACTATTCAGCATGCTGATATTATTCCAAATGGAATAATTGAAATTCGTGATATGAGATTTTGAAGAATTATCCCGAAGCATGAACAAAGTTACCGCAATCATTGGAAATTTCTTTTATATATATATATCTATACAAGACATTTCCTAATTTGATTTGATATACATAGAATACTTTTAAATGGAATATATTCACCTAACTGTTTTAGGTATTAGATTACTGAGAAGAATAATTAGTTATTCATAAAGTAACATTATTCATTCGGCTAGAAATTTATTTTAAATATTCATTTTCGTGCATATTTTAGAATCTCTGATTTGTCTATCTGCCGTTATACTTTGGGTAGATTTATTCTTTTAAAATTACGAATAAATCTGGTTAATAATGTATTAAGAAGAATAATGTTTTAAATTTCCTGTTCATTTTACGCATACACAAACAAACGCACAAGTTACTCATAATTAGAAAATTTTATTTTAACACATAAGATATTTTTACGAACTTTGGTATGGGAACATGGTATAACTTTATCTGAATCTTAAAAATTATAACGATAAAAATAATTTTAAATTCTAGAATAGCAAATGAAATGCTGATAAATAAAGCATTGAGTTGCATTAATTCGCAGATGAAAAAGCATATCGATGAAAAGAGACGAATTATTAAATTACGCTACAATTTAAGCAAACATTAAGCAGAACAATTCTGAATTAATTTTCATTGGAACTAAATGATTTTAATGAATATCGTATTTGTTGAATTAAATGAATTCATGATAACTAAATTCATGAAATAAAAACATAATATATTGCAGATAATGTCTTGAATTTATGAAACATGATATGAGAATATCTCTCTATCGAAGTAGAAAAGTAGTTTTAACTTAAATAAAGTTTAACATACTTTTAATTTTTCATCATTAAATGATCTGAATTTTAAGTAGATTTAATTTAAATTTATATATTCCCTTAACATAAATAAAAATACCAAAACAGCGTCATAAAATTGAAAAATGCATAGTTAGTTTAATTTGCAATCAAATACTGGAAATTCAGGATATGATTTTTTTTTCAAAATGATTTTTATGTAAATATATAAACAGTTTCCCTTTAAAGTTGGTAATTCATGCAAAAGTCATATAATTCTAGAAAAATAATGGTCTAGGTAATATGCTTCTAACTGAAAAAAATTGTAGAATAACATTATGGAAGTATTTGACTCTTCTCTCTGTTCTTATCATAATCCTCTTAACAATGATACATATTAAGTAGCTTTCAAGGAATCTTTTGTTCCAAATTCTTTTTTGCAGCTTAAATAATTGAATTCCAAAGTTAATCCACAGATTTGACTAATGTTCCTTGATAATTTAGCTATAAATCTTGGTTCAATGGAAAAAAAAAAAAAAAAGGTAATAATGAATATGTAGAATGTGTGGGCCAACAATTTTTAAAATTTTCTTATTGACGAATTAATTGTACGCTTGAAAGGAGCATTATAAATTCTTTGTATCTCTTTTATTCTGTGTTTTTAATTCAATTATAAAAATTTTAACACGCTTTTAGTAATTAATTTAAGAACCAGTTTCAAATTAGGATGTGACACTTAAACCTAAATATAAAAATGGTTTCTTTTTTTTCTTCTGTTAATGCATATATAACACCAATGTTTTTATGCACAATGACACTAAATATTCTAAATTCAGTATCACGAAATAAATGAATATTTGATGAATATTCATTTTGTATTACTGAATTGTTAATTAACTGAATAATTTAGAGCGTATACTATATCAATAAAATTATCATTACTCCCAAGTGTTTTTCTCAATTACCATTGGAAGCGGATCTAATATTCATAATATAAATTTCCAGATTTGAAAATTTTTAGAACAAAATGAAGCAGAAATAGCAGAACATCTTACAAATGCAATATATTCTTTGATGAATACTAAGAATCAAATTACTCAGATTTATTTGAAGTAAATGTTACAACTTAAAAATCAAAACTCATTTATATGAGATATATTGATATAATAATCGCATTTTGTAGAGTATAGTAGACATGCTTTACTAGTACATTATCTAATTTTGTTATGGTGTGCTTATAGATAATGCAGAATACATAAGATAATCGCTAAGACCTGAATTACAGAAGCTACCGATTAAGTGCCTTAGGGATGTAGAGAATTTCTTATGGGGATAAATAAATATTCGGGTAACATCAAATTTAAAATTGTTTGGTGAAATGGTTGGATAACTATGAATATGTTCTGGTTTTAATGAAGTATCCGGGAAATTACCATAATTTGCATAGTTTCTTGGGTTGACAGACGGAATTTGTATGCTCTTGTAGTGATTTGTTCAGAGTTTTGCTATTGCGGGGGTGTTATTGATTTGGAGAAGTTAAGGTCTGCCTTAGGGGTTTCTTCAGAAGTTGGATAAGAAGTCTACACTTAGCCACGATATTTACACCGGCCAGTGTAGTAGGGGAATTATGATTCATAATTTATTTTTATTGTAACTGAACTTTCTGAAAGAAATGTACAGTTACTACACAGCATGTTTATTAAATTAATACTTTTAAATTAAATTAACTGGGTATCTTAATATAGTTTAATTTTACACGTACACACACACGCACGCACATACACGCACGCACACACACACACACACACACATATAGTCGTAAGTAAACAGTAGCAGGGGTATAACTAATGAAAAGTTTTACCCCTCTGACAGACAGTGAACTGTTATTATTACGAGCTTACGAACACAAAAGTCACAAAACAGTGATTATTACAAACTCTGTAATAGATTATTCAATTTCGAAACGCTTCTGGACACATTCGAAGTTTGCACCTTTACAAGCGATGCATGAGTTGCATCGACGGATTATGGAATGGCGGGCGTGGTCAAAAACACCAGTTTTCATGGATATACTCCTCAGCTCAGACGAATATTGTAACTAGATCTATTTCAGACTCAACAGGTGTCTCTTACACAACGGCTCTAAGTGCCCCTATTCTTCCCTTCCACAGAAAGAAATCCAAGCTGCTTAATTCCCGAGATTGTGGTTACCAGGGAACCGGCTCTTCATGCCCAATCCATCGCTGACCAATCGACAAATATCTATGATGTGTGTATGACATCACTTCTCTCCCGTTTTCAGTATGCCTGTCCCCTCTTAAAGACCAAGTTTCATTCAAATTATGATGCACATGCGAAAGCAAAAGGTAGCCTGATACACAGCTTTGAGGGACCCGTTCTCGGCACAGTCGTTAAGCTACTCGTGCTTTACCTACAGCCATTCCATACATTAAGTGCATGTTTGTCAGTGACTTATTCGTATGACGTTGTACAAACAGTTGGGACGGATATATTAATTCAGATTCCCGCCCTTAAATGCTGTACGAGTCAAATTGTTATGAGTTAAAAATCTATCGAAATTATTTATCGTGTTAATTAAAGGTAAACATAAATGTAATTAGAGAATTAATAAGAATATCAAATATGTCGCATGAAAAAAAGTACTAGCTGTTAGTTTAAGATTTATTTCTTAATTCTTTAACTAAAGCATTAATTTTTTTTCTTCTGTCATATGTGTGTTGAACTGAACTGTTGTTGTAACTGAAAACTTTTCTGGAAGTAAAATAATTGTTATTTAGTATTGGAGTCAAATATGTTGTATATGATTGTTAAATATGGAAGAATAAAGTATGATACGATTCTAATGTATTAAACTAATAAGATACCATAAAGTAAAGAATAGAACTAAGTCACTACTATTCGAATGACGAAAAATTAGATATTTCTCTCCAGTACTTTTGTGAGCAGCGTCATCTACCAACATACGGTGACATTTCAGATCATGGATCATGCAATTCTCAATCCCTCTGATTTGCCCTACCTTCCCTTGTAGTTTGTGACTCTATTTATGGAACATCCCGTATAGATGCAAAAGGGTTCGTTAAGAAGGATGTCCTTCTGACAAAGAATTCATATAACAAGGCGGGATAAAGAGGGAGAGGTTCCAAAAATTAGGTCTGTGCAGAATTTGAATCACGTTTAGATGGCACAATCAACATCAGAACTGTCATCTTATACCCAAAACTTAATGATGGATTTGAAGCCGTTATACATTTAACGTACAAACCCTATTCTATGAAGGTCTTTCTTTAGAACAACGAGGAATAAATACTTACCTGCGATCGCTCCCCCAACTTTTTAAAAAAGTAAATAATATAACAGAAGTTGGAAATTTTCTCACAACGAGACAAGAGAATTAAAATCTCGTTTTACTTTAATTCGCAAGTTTTTGTTGCTGTTAATCTCTTCAATGTTAGAATAAGTTTTTAAAACCATATTTTTTAGAGAGTATTTGATTTAACTGTTTTATTTACGTCGCATTGAAAAGTAACGCGAAGGCTATTGATGACGAATCTCGTAATTTTACACCTCGGTCAAGTGACGAGGACGATACATATGTGAGGTGGCTCCTCCATCTCCAAATTCTTGGAGGACTTGGAGCCTCGACCAGATTTATACGGCGGGTTTTTCGTGGTGTCAGTGTTTGAACCCATGACTCGATGAAAACAATGTCGAACACGAGGCCTGGACCATGACCACTAGGCTACCGAGGCACTTTTTAGAGATGAAGCGACAATATTTTAATCTTCTTGATTATAATTTTATGAAATTTCTGTTTGTAGTGAATAAAATGTCAAGGCAACGAATGGTTCATTGTATAAATGCAGCCTTATTTTAGCTAGAAAACATTAAGAATGAACTTTAATTTTACCCTGGGTATTATCTATTAGTATATCCCTGGAAATACTGAAAGGGCTTCACAACTATAGCGACTCCGTCAGAAATTATACCTGTGTGTGACTCCCAGGAGAAAACTTCTTAAGTGTTTTGTCCTGTTTTTCCGTTGAATGCGCTCACCATAATTAGGCAGCCAATAGGATTTGTAATACTTCATAATATTTAATACAGTGGATCGTTTAAAATATTAGAATTAAATGATGGAATATCATAGAAAATGGAATATGAATATAAGTATTCCATTCAATCTGTAATAATCATGTCGGTCTAAGACAGAATCGAGATCCCATCTCTCATAGCTTTTCATTTATTAAGATGGGTCTTTTTTTTACCCGGCTTTTGTAATGTGTGTGAAAAAATTTCAATTCTATTTTTTGAACGTATTTAAAATGCGATTCTTGCATAGACTAATTGAAAAAGAACCATTTTATCGAAATTAAGAGAGGCCTATCACATAATAACGTAAAAGAATGGAATCCAGACACAGAGCATTTCTTTTTCATGGAACACAGAACAAAAGTTTGTTCAAAAAAGAAATTTATCACACTTATATGCTACATTTTAAATTCACTATCCTATAGAAAGTACGAGCAGCTATCGCAAAATCTTAATTATTACTCAGAAATAACCGAGGTATCCGAACAGAATTTATCCTTAATATATTTATATATTTTTATTAATTCAAATTTTAAAAGAAATTTGAAGGTAAAAAAAGATATGTCATTTTCTCTACACTACGGGTTACCTGAAACCAAACAAATCAATGTTAATATTTGTAATTTATAGCATTATATACATAAAGCTAAATTAATATGAGAAATAAACTTTTATTTAGATACCTTGGTTGTTTCTTTTCCTATTACATATTTAGTATAATACACTTGCGTTTGAAACAATTCCCTTTTGCTTGCAAAAGTTATGTTTCGTATTTCGTGTCATATATTGTATTATTAAATGATGCTTGAACTGGCATTCCACCGACAAGCTTTTATACCACACCTAGCATGAGGACTTAGAGCACCTATAGATTTAAAGTGTATCAACCCCGCTACATGACTGGTTTTTAGTATAATACGCCTACAAGAAATTCTACTTTATAAATTATATATTAATTTAATTTCTTTATAAATTATACTTTATTTTACAACGCAGGCGATGAGCTTGTTATCATGACCACTCGGCTACCGCATTCGCTTTTTCAAAACGAATACACACATCAAAAATATAAGTAGAAACATTTTAAAATTAAATTTTTATTTAAATATGGATTAAAAAGTATAAAAATAACTTTTAAAATGTTAAATTATACATAATTTATAAGATCTTGAGTTGGTTAACTAAGATACCTAAGTAATTACCAATACATATTAATACCATAGCTACTTATTTGTATATGAAATAAAAAAAGTATTAAGCCCCCCTCAAGCTTTTATAAATTACATATTATTTTACATTTGAAGAAAAATATTTTTATGCCTTTTAGTCCATCTTTACAAAAAGCTTTAATTTTTACTGATATTCGTTTAATTCTTTTTAGTTTGTGAACATTTAAGACTTATAAAAAACCAATTACTCGAGCTATTCGTGTGTGTAATTTTTTTTTATCTCAATTGGACGTTGTTAAATGCAAAGCCTAGGCTTCCAGGCGTCTTCTAAGCCTTTCATTTCTTGAACATACCATGTTATTGTATTGCATCAGAGGTATACTTGTATGCAAAATTTTAGCTTGATTGGATGATAGGAAATGGGGTAAGATTCGAATACTAATTTTGAACTGGAAATACGTATTTTTTTTATTTACATACGTATGATCATAGCAAGTTAAATAAAAGCATGTAAAACATGGCTAGAATGTATCAAGAAATAACATACTGTAGTGCTGAGTTGATCCCTTCATCCTATCAGTTAAGTAGAAGTAAATCAGTACCAACGACGGCCAAATTCTCTGATCTATTTCATATATTGTAACTAAGATTGGAATCTATAGATCAAATATGAATTAGTGAGGTTGGGGTCCCTGGGATCTCCAAATTATGTATCGGAGGTGACAAAAATGCGTTCACCAAATTCCAGAAGACTTCTGGAAATTCCTTCTAACGAGACATACCACTTCGAAAATGAGGATTCCTATGATGAGAATTCTTGGCAAATGAAGTTTCTAAGTTTATCGTTGATTGAAAGGTTCTATTTGTACACTTGAAAGCTAACAGGGAAAGGCAAGGCTGAAAATAATGAAAAGATGGCCAATTGGAGTAAAGTGGTTTTGATGGAATCATAATCTTCCCCGTTTCTTGATTGAATCTAACTCATGTACTAGTTGGAACGTGTTTTTCTATTTTTGAAAAAAGTTTTGTCTCTCATTAATGAATGGAATTTGGCTAAAAATAAAAATTTCTTTCAGTAATTTCATTGGATGGAAGGTTGCTGTACTGTTCCGATTACCTTAATTGATATTTTCATTAAGATATTTAAGTCATGATACTATTTAAGGGAAATATTTAAAAAAGAATGAAATAATAATAGTAATATATAATAGATATCGTATCGAAAATGATAGTTGATATGTAATCACTTCTTTAGAAAGTAATAAGTTTGTTAATATTTGTTATTGATTTCAATTTCCTGTAATCTTATTTCATTTATCTAGTCTTTAAAAAAAAAAAAAGAAAAATATTTTTTAACTTTTAATGTTATAGACACGATATAGGAATTTATAAGCTTTCAGATCAAAATTTGAGCGAACTTTGTGTCATTGTTGTACTCTATACATCGCAATAAATATAAATGAAAAATATGTGAAAGTTTTTGTTAATAAAAATTCTTGTTTCAATAAATATCTTGATTCTTCAAAAAAGAAATGTATTATACAGTAATTAATTATTTTTTTACATTACATTTTATTTAAACATAAGTGTTTTATTCTATGAATGTATTTAGTTGCTCATTATTATGATTAATTAAATTAAAGGAGCAAAATTATTTATTTAATAATTATTAAACACGAATATTTATAATTATATGCGTGCAATGTATGCATATATAAGTGAAATCAATGTTTTTTATATATGTGTTATAAGTAGTAACATTTTTATTTATTTTAAATTTTTATGTTTCAATAGAACAAATGGTAACTCATAGAAAATGATAATAATAACATTGAATACATTTATTATGAAGATAAATTTTGTGAAATTCAATGTCGTATTCTGAATAACTGAAATATAGTATCTACAGTATCGTATTCTG